>JBAMJV010004029.1:0-62500 GCA_037951105.1 Echinarachnius parma | reverse complement strand
CACAAAAAAAACAGGAATTGACACAAGCACTTGCCCGCTTGCCCGGGGCAGGTACAAATTTGGTGTCGGGCAAGTAAAACTTCATGTATTGTCTAGTTTGCTTGCCCAATTGGGCAACTAAATAATTGTTCAACTACAAGAGAACAATATAATTTTATATGTGTTAAAGGGATAGTTGAGTTCTGGTAAGGAGAGTACAGTTTTAGTGAAACTGAATTTTAGTAACCAAAACCTGCATCATTACATTACAAACTAATAGTTATAACTAGAAAGGAACACAAAATTACAAATGACGTAGTAAAGATCATGTTATCATTCAAAAAGAGCCGTTAAAACGTAAGAGGGCGCTCTCTAAACACTCATCGGTTTCAACCATTTTGAATAAAATATTGTGCATGTGATGCTTTGTTGAAATAGTGATTAGATAGAGAAATAACCAACAACTATTTAAATACCTATTTTGTAACTTTTTTGAAAAGAGGAAGCATTTTTTTGAATTTTTAACGGCTAGTTCAAAATTCTCTAATAAACCCGGGGCCCCGGGTTTATTACAAATTGTTATATTTATGGATATTACAGCCGTTTCTGAACCGATTTTGATCAAACAAAGATGATTTTATTGTTTAAATATTATGCTCTTTCAAATTTTACACTCAGTTTTTCATTACCTCACAAACCAATTAAGTAGTCTAGCGCCCTCTCTACCAAACCTCAACTTTCCCTTTAATCTCATCTAGAAGAAAGAGGGCAAGTCAATTTTATATTGTGGCAAGTAAAAGTTCAAAATTTATTATTTTACTTGCCCGAAGGGGCAAGTACAGTTGTGTTGTAAAAAGTTAGTGTGGAGGCTTGGAGGCTTGAGTCCAAAATATTTCCACATAATTTTCTAATTCAAACTTGCCACCATAGGCTATATGGATATGTGTGTTAGTGAAGCATGGAGGGAAAAAAAACCTCTGAAAGTAGTGAGCTGTCTGTGAAATTTGACCTGACAAAATGTTCCCCCTTATCCCCCACCAAAAATCAATACTGCATTTTCATCAAAATATCATGCCACGCTCGCTCTCGCCACATTTGAAATATGTCAAGATCAACACAACAGGATACAAAGTCTCATAAGCAACCTGTTCAGGACTTCGCCAGAAAATACTCTAGTTGGAGTCTGTAGAAAATGCCTGTAATAGCAAAACTAGACGTATTGAGTGCAAATTAATTACATTATGCAATTGTAATATCAATGATCAAAACTGAATCAATGTACTAGTTTATGTTACTTTCAAGATTAAAACTGAGAACACAAATAAATATATGTTCCTTTTAGGTCAATTTTAATCTTTTATCATGAATATATTTATGTTGATTTGTAACTATTAACCAATCTTAAAGGGATCTAGTAACTTTGTTGACATGTGCAGAAAGTGATGAATGGTTGATGCAATGTATATTGTTGTTATCTCATATGTCCACAGGGTATTGTGTGAAAATTTCAAGTCAAATGGACATTGTATGGCCAAGTAATGACATTGTATGGCTAAGTAATGAGCGAAAATGCAAAGTGATATTGAGTAACTCACTGCACTCACTTTGTACACGGAAGAAAAACTCGCCCAGAGTTTTTCTTATCTGAATACTTCAATCATACATATCTTTGTAACGAAAGGGAAATTTGACCAACCGAAACCTGTCCCATGCTTTGTCAATACGAATACAACAAGGTATAAGGGAACCGCTAGAATTAAAATTTTATTTTGAGGATTTGGACAATGTTACTTAGTCCCTTTAAACACACTCCTTAGTACAAAAGCCCATTTCATATCCGATCAGGATTTGATTTCCCTCATTGGCATTTGGGATTCTCATGATATTTTATTATTATGAACCCATTCAGAACTTATCAAAAAAATACTAATGCTTTCGTCCGTCGATGAAGACTGCATGTCATACCAAAATCAAACATTCAAATAGGTCTTTAAGCCGCCTCATTTGCCACTCCTCCAAACCCGGCCAGATATGATAATGATGGTCTACAACGAAACCTTAGGGAATACAACATTGTGATACTTATAACTGATGGAAAGACAACACTTTGGGAAGAGCTTTATGTACCGAATGATGGAAGATTACTATGGGAAAGTTTCATTTGAGAAATAGTTGTTAACTCCATGACTTCTACCAACAACGATGCGAGAATTAATCTACAAAAAGGTGGAGGATAACTCAAATATGTGTGGGAGATTTTTATTGATCATGGTAATGGCAATGGCTAGTGGATAGAGATAATTTTTTTTTTAAACCTGGGAAAATTTCATCTGAGAAATGGCGGTTAATTCTATAACATGTCTCTGCACTCTATTCATTCACCTTTTAGTATTAGTGGGGGGTTGGGAGGAGACATAAGGGAAGATCGGTATTTATAAAAAGCTTTCAAGGAAGTCCATTAGGCCGATATATGAGAGTGAAAAGGGAGGAAATAGAAAACGAAAACAAAGAGGTCACCATAAAGGAGCTAAATGCTAAATGGGAGGGAGGAGGGGAGGGGAGGGGAGGGAAGGAGGCGCGGATAAGATATGGTTTTGCTTTCTCTTGAATTAACTTGTCTGGAAAACACTCGATTTTGCAGATATATATTATATATAACGTCCATTGTCACATAGACACTTGCCCGGGATGTCCGAGCTGGCTTTAATAGTTTCCAATGTGTTAACAACAGAGCTGTAAAATGCGAGGCAGATGAGATATGTTTTTGCTTTTGCTTGAATTAACTTGGTGGCAGATAACTTGATTTTTTCGACATAGCGTGCATTTTCCCATAGACTCTAGCCTGGGATGTCTGAGCTGGCTTAGTCTCCCATGGGTTAACAGAGCTAAATTGGGCGGCATGCAGGAGGGAAGGCGAATAAGATATGGTTTTGCTTCCGCTTGACTAGCTTAACTTGGTGGGAGACGAATTGATTTTGCCGCTGTAGCACACATTTTCCCATAGACTCTCGCCTGAGATGTCTGAGCCGGCTGAGTTTACAATGAGTTTAACCCATTGAGGACCCTTTGATTTTGATATAGCATGCATTCATCATAGAGCGCAACACAGAGTATACGCAGTACCAGTCCTGAGTGGGGTTAAAAGGTATGCATTAGTGCAGATTGGTTTTCCTGCATCCACCCGCTTGCATATTTCATCATAATTTTTTTCATCAGAAAGAGCTAGACAATTTCCTCTTAAAACCAACTTCCTCCTACGTACACTCAGATGGTCTCAGAAATTAGAGGTCGCTGATTCAAAACCTGCCAAGTTCGAGCTTTTTTTCATTTGTTCAATTTCTTTTGATAAATCATCTTTCATTTCTTCCATCTCAGACTTATATGCATAACGGAAGGGAAAACAAGACACAGTAGTAGGAGCATGCATGATAATAAAGGTATTTTCTGATTCATAGATCCGATGCGCGGTGCCGTCTTGCGAACGCCTGGCACAAAATACACATTAGCCCAAGCAGTGTCATGTAGAGTGCACAAACTAGTCCGGATTACTTACGAATGTTCGGATAGGTTCGAACTGCCCTGTACACCCCCGTGCAGGAAAAACTCCATTCAAGAAATCTGGTACCCTAAATAATCATGTCTACTGAGAATGCATGTTATACTAAAAATCAAATTGTCTTGATAGCTAGAGTTAACCGATTCAGGACTGGTCCCCAAAATACTCTGTCTATGGAAAAGGCATGCTATACCAAAATCTAACTAATTGTCTTGAACAGGCTACCCAGTTTCCTCCTAAATATTAACCCATTGAAGAACAATTGATTTGAGGGGGAAATGCATAATTCCCTATAACCCATAGCCCCAAGTTTTGCACCAGCTTTGAACAGGATAACATTTCCTAATCAAACTATCTTAGGCAATGGGTTTTAAAAACTCGGATAAGTTCAAAGACCTATGAATGATAATCAGGAACCATCTAGACAACATCCTCTATGAGAGACTTCCTTCTTCATTCACCTGTACGTGTCTGAGACATGTGTGATTAACCCATTACCTACAGGAACCCGGTGGGCCCTGTATTGACTCTATGGGGATTGCACAATCTAGTATAGAACAGGTTAACCCATTGCCAACAGGAACCTGATGGGCCCTGTATTTACTTGCTGGGGATTGCAGAATATATTAGGGAACCGGTTAATAGAGACCTGTCATGACTAAATGTGTGATTAACTCATTGCTTACTTGAACCATGTGGTCTCTGTATGAACTCTATGGGGATTGAAACTTCTAAAAAGAGAATTACCGGTTGAAAACCTGTCATGACTGGAAGTATGGCAGTCAAATGTGTCTAACACAAACTTATTACGGCATGCTTCATGTATTTCTAAATGTATTTCTAAATGTTCCTCCATATGATTTTTTTTCTAATAAAAAAAAAAGAAGAAGTTATTTTACAGTGCGGGGTAGGTGTCATGACTGAAAATGACTGAACATATGGCAGTCAAATATGTCTAACACAACCCAAATTATGAAATGGCATGCTTCATGTATTTCTTTCTAGATGTTCCTGAATATGTTTTTTTCCTTCAAATTCTTTTTTTTAAAGCAATATTTTAGTGTAGGTTTGGTGTCTTTCCTAGCTATATGCCACTCTCCTTGAACTTATCAACATGCCAAATAGAACTACCTACCTCCACTCCCATCCATCCTTTTTATTAACTCTATTCTGGATGGTTCGGGAAGAGAAGGGCGCTAAGTCACTTTGTGTTCTTCAGAGACAATCATGGTTTTGGAGTCATAAAGAAACTAAATTTAGCTATCTTATGTTTTTTTTTTTCAATAAATATTCCCAAAATTATAAATAACTTTTACATCTGAAAATTTGGCATGACATCGTGAAGGCTCTGACATCACAAGATGGCATGCAGAGCTCAGTTTTAGCAAAATATTGATTTACCGCCCTTCTTGCGCTCATCCGATGTGCTGTCATACGTGAACCTCCAACAAGCTCTTACACCGCCTCTGACCTTTTATCTCGATATATCTCATTTCCTTCCTAAATAATTCTGTCTATTGTGCTACCCCTGACAACCGACACAAATAATGCTTGGAAAACTAGGTTCTATTTGACAACTGACCTGGCAAAATCCCTTTGTTTTGAACATGACACCACTGTTGGAAAAAAATGTGTGACTTTTATTCTCAACTTTGAATACATGAAGTTTGCTTCCATTTTCAGTTCAATTCTACTAAGAATTACAATGCAAACAAATAAAATAATCTAGTTGTACAACTCCCGTCTTTTTATCTTTGATCAAAATATGATTGATACAGCAGGCTCAATTATTTCCCCATTGGTTAAAGCATTGTGTTATCCTTAACACCTTAGCTCCACTGTCTCTCTCACTATATTATATTCATATCACATCATAAAAATCAAAATGGACACAACAACAAGCAGGACATATTTCCCAGGATAAAATTTAAAAAACAATCCTACAATAAGAACACATATATCGAACATATAAAATCGTCAATGGGTTAATGGAATTATTTTGAGATGTTATTTTTCACACCCCGGATCCACTCTCACTGTATCAGAATCCAATCTCATCATGATACCCACCTAATTGGCGAACAGATGAACATGTGCATCTACATCAACAAATATGGTAACAATTCTCAGGGGGAAAAAAAAAAGCATCTTTATTTACTTGGCTAAATCCTTCAGATTAATGCCATGTATTATGATGCTCTAATTCCCCACACCCTAGATCCACACACACCCTCTCTCTCTCTCTCTGTACCATACTCCTATCTCATCATAAACATAGAGTGAATAGACAACCTTGCACATAAACATCAACAAAATACAGTTAACTATTTCTCAGGGGGGAAAAAGAAGAAGCAAAATACTAAAACATCTCTTAAAGCATCTTAGCCAAATCCTCAATGGGTTCGTGCCTTGTATTTTGATGCTCTTATTTCACACACCCTAGTTCCACACATACTCTCTCTTTCTCTCTGTACCAGAATCCATCTCATCACATTCATAGAGTGAATAGACAAGCGTGTACATCAACATCAACAAATACCATTACAATTTATCAGGGTGAAACAAGAAGCAAATACTAAAAAATCTCTTTATAAAGCATCTTAGCTAAATCCTCCATGGGTTAATGATATATATGCTCTTATTCCCCACACCCTAGATCCACATACACTCTCTTTCTCTCTCTCTCTCTATCTCATCATAATCATAGAGTGAATAGACAAGCATATACATCAACATCAATAAATACAGTAACAATTTCTCAGGGGGAAAAGAAGCACATACTTAAGAATCTCTTCAAGCATCTCAGTTTAAATCTTCATGCTCTTATTCCCCACACACTCTCTCTTTCGCCCTATATGTACCTGGATCATATTCCATCATAATCATCTAGGGTGAATAGACAACCATGCACACAAACATCAACAAAATTCAGTAACAATTTCTCAGGGGAAAAAAAAAGAAGAAGCAAAATACTAAAACATCTCTTTCAGCATCTCCCAGTCAGTATTGAGTATAATAAAGCAAATACCCCAGAATATTTTCTTGTATCTTGGGTTAATTCCTCTAAGGGTTAATGCCTTATTCGTATTATGATGCACATGGCATGATTTCTAACACCCTAGATCCACTGTCACTCTGTGTATCAGAATTCTGTCTCATCATAAAACCCAGAGAGAAGAGACCAGCATAGGCATTAACATCAACAAAACAGGATCAATTTATCAGTATAAAAAGACAAATATTCAAGAATCTCTTTAAGCATCTTTTCTATTCTCCAATGGTAAATGCTTCATACTTTGATGCACATTGTATGAGTCCTCACACCCTAGATCCACTGTCCACTGTGTATCAGAATTCATCATAAAACTCAGAGAGAATAGACCAGCATATGCATGAACATCAACAGAACAGGATCAATTTCTTAGTATAAAAAAGGCAAATATTCAAGTGTATCTTTAGGCATCGTTGGCTCTATTCTCTATGGGCAAATGCTTCATACTTTGATGCACATTGTATGAGTCCTCACACCCTAGATCCACCAGCTCTCTCTGTGTATCAGAATTCCATCTCATCATAAAACCCCAGAGGGAATGGACCAGCATGCATCAACATCCCAATATTGACATGATCGCCAAGACATGGGGCTCACTCTGGGTTGTGACTTTATAACTAGCATCAAGCAGGATGTCCACCAAGAAGTGAAAATAGTGAGAGAAGAAAGATGAAAAGGAAAGAGCGATAACCACGTAGAAAACCAAGTAGAAAACATAGAAAAATAAACATCCCGATATTGACATAATCACCAAGACATGGGGTTCACTCGGGGTTGTGACTTCACTTGCATCCAGAAGACGTGATACGAATAACAGACAAAAGAATATAAAGAAAATAAGACATATATGTTTTATAAGTTGAAGAGTTTCAGAGCGAAGTTGAAGACATAGAAATAAACATCCTGATAATAAGGAAAGAAAGAACGAAGACCTGTTTTCAAATTCAGGGGAAAAGAGACAGCGAGGGAGAAAGAGAAAGAGATAAAAGAAATATAATATCATCTCAATATTGATATGATCGCCAGGACATGGGGTTCGGTAAGGATGTGACTTCACAAGCACAAGCCTTTTATATTTTATTTAGGATGACCTAAAGAAAACAAACAAAATGGACAATGAAAGAAGAGAAAGAAATAGAAGATACTCGTGTTTGAAAAGATGGACAAGATCTACAGAGAAATACAGCAGGGATGAGAGATTGAAAGAGAACAAAGCAATACAATGATCTCAATCTGGTCAGGGTGTGACTTCACAAGCACGAGCCTTGAGAACTGGGATGAGCAAATAATGTCAAAGGAATGAGAGATAGATGAAACAAAAGAAAAGAAGATGAACATGTTTCAAAGTAAAGGGTATTTTAATAGAGAGAGAGGGAATGGAGAACAAAGAAATATAATATGATCTCAATATTGACATGATCACGAGGACGTGGGGTTCCATCGGGATGTGACTTCACTTGCATGAGCCTTTTATTTAGGATGACCAAAGAAAAGAAAAGGAATGATAGATGAAATAAGAAAAGAAGAGAATCATGTTTCAATGTGGAAGATATTTAGTGACAGAAAGATAGAACAAATATAATAATAATATGATCTCAATATTGACAAGATCGCAAAGACATGGGGTTCAGTGGGGGTATGATTGTACTTGCATGAGCCGTGAGAGTCAGAATATCCAAATGAAGTAAAATAATAATGGCATAAACACTCTAATACTGACATGATCACAGAGGTAGAGGTTCACTAGATGCCACATGGGGTACGAGATGACTATTAAAGATGAGAGATAAACGGATGAGGAAAAAGATACAGGCAGAGAAGGGAGAAAGGGGAGAAAAGGAACTACATAAATGATAACAAGAAAAGAAAGTGAGTCAGGGAGGAAGAACTGGAAAAGAAAAATAGAATGTGAAAGATATGAACAAAACTTATAACTAAATACATGGAAATCAAGTATTAACCATGAATAGAGAAATAAATACCAATAAGATGCGAAAGGCATAGATATCAGAAATCAGAAATCAGAAGAGATATAAAATCAAACAAAAAACATTTAAAAAAGAGTGATGGGTGGTGTTTTTGTTTGTTTGTGTGAGAGTGGAGGGGTATCCCATGACCACAACACCGGACATCCTTTACCTCGAGAGGGTTTTGCTATTAAGAATGAGATCAATAGAAAAACATAAGAGTAAATTGGAGAGGGGGGGGGGGGGGGGGGGGGGGTGGGAAGGGGGTAGCCTCAAACCACAGCTTGGACATCTTTTATCCTGGGGGCTTTGCTATTAAGAAAGTCTCGGTCCGTGAGACGGAGCGGAGTGCTTTATTAGTTGGGACAGAATCAACCAACAAGTGAAATGATCGTTACAAGCGATCGCGGCTCCTCTCAATCATCATCCCTCTTCCTCCGTGCTCGCTATTCTCCATCATCCTTCTTCCATCGGTTACCCTCCATCATCCATCCATCCATCCCTCTCCCCAATCTGCTCTCCCTTTCTGACCCTCCCCGCATCTCCGGAGCTATACGCTCTCTCCGATCGACATATCTCATTAGGAGAGAGGAGCTACTGTGGCGGGGATCGATGGCTGAATAATTGTGTCGTTGACTGAGTTGAGGCTTTGCTCTCTCACTCCGCAAACAACTTTGGGTGAGTTGATTCAACGGAGAGTTGGCGAGATTATTAACGCTTTATCATCAATGTATCATGATTTATCAAACAATCTGGATTATGATAGCCTTTTTTCTCTATGGATTGTAATCGTTTAGTTGCTATATTGCGAGCAGCAATGTGGGAATATCTGTGCAATTTGATCGCATACAGCTGATTCATTTAGTTTCTTGTTTAGTATGTCAAGGATTTAATGTAGATGAAATAATAGCATGCTGATCCTCTCTCAGGATATTACCTACAGGAAGCACTGTCTATTCCGGATTGTATTTTGTTTTGATTTGCTTTGTTTTGTTACAGGTTGTATTGTTTCGAGTTGCAACGTTTCACAATGCATTAGGCTACATTTATACCAATAACGTGTATTCATGAGTTCATCTATCCACTGTTTGGATTCACTTCTCAGTAGGTTCACCTCACTTGGTAATCATATATATGCTTCTCTCATATCTTCTCCTCACAGGATAACCATATATATATTCCAGCTTGAACGTAAACATATATATATTCAAGCTCGGAGGATTTGCAATTCATTCTACTGTATAGCTTCTCCCAACAGGATAACCATATATTATATGCCTCTCTGTTATCTTCTCCTTACAGGGTAAACATATATACTCCAGCTTGGATGTTAACATATATATGCCAACTCTGAGATAAACATATATATTACAGCTCGGTGACTATAAACATATATATTTCAGCACCTGGAGATAAACATATATATATATTCCAGCTTGGATTGAAGTATATATTCCAGCACTGGATATCGAGGAAGAATCATAGGAGTACATGATGGAATTCAAGTGGAGATTACACCTGGTTTGTTTGGCTGTCGTTCTGTATGTTGGGACGACCGTTACGGAGGGATGTATGTGCGAGAGGTGGCACCCGCAACAGCACTTCTGTGCATCAACTTACGGTAAATATAACAACACACTTGCAATAAGCATAATATAAATTTAGTATACTGCAGCTAATCCTTGGAAAATATATGATGGTAAATATAGCTAAAAACTTGCAATGAGGATACAAACAGATAATGAGTGTACTGCAGCTAATCACGGGAAAATAATTGTATAACAGTTTCGATTCAAAAGCTAATGATAATTTATCATGTTTGTAATGTCAATATTTCACACAAAATGGTATTGCACTAATAAATAGACACTTAAATTTGACTTATTAATTAAACAAAATAATCATTGTTTATAAATTAATCATGCAATCTGATAATACTTCATAATTTGAGATACATCATTAACAAATGTTACTAGTGTGAATAATGCATCACAGCATTGTGATTTAATTTTGCAGTTTAGTATAATCTTCAGTAAAGGGTCTGAAACATGTAGTTTGTATCAGTAATTTTAAAAATGTAATTTTTGTTTAGGAAGGTCTATTTTAATTTCTGTATTGAATTGAAGTTGTATTTGGCGTAGTATGACTTTTTTTAAACTTTGAAATAAGCATGAATGCTCAAACCACAAAAAGGTCAGTTAACCATGTAAATGAACTTCCTGTAATAACAAAACTAAAAGTTCAATCTCCATATAAATTCTTCTTGCAAATAAAAAAAAAACCCAAACAGATCAATTTCTATGTAAATAACCTTCCTGTACACTTTATGTGTAGAAAGAAAAAAAAACCTTCTTCGGTATTGCACTATCTCTGTGGATGAACAGAACTTATAAAATGTTAAATTCAATCAACATCAATCCTAGCTACTCGTAATGAGAAATACTCTCTGGATGTGCGCATTCACCCGTTGGATTGGAAAATCAAATGAAGAAAACGAATGAGTAGAAAAAAATGAGAAAATAAATGAGAGAACGCTAGATGAACCTGGGTTGGTATATTGAAGTAATATCCTTGCCAATCAATTCTACATTTCTATTCTTGACTTCAGAAGAATCATTGGCATAGCTAGGGAGGGAGGGGGGGGGGGGGGTTGAGAGGGGGGGGGGAGTAATCTGTGGTTATTCTCTCATCCTCAATGTACCCCCCCCCCCCTCCACCCCAGTGAATACAATGCATTCAAACATGCCTTTAATAGGGGGCACCTGTCTATAACATCCAACCTTATATCCAAAATTATATATTCATATTCTTGACAACAGAAGAAGCATTGGCATAGTAAAGGGGGCAGGGGGAGGTTGTCTCACTATGAATTATGGCTCCCCAACCCACTCCTCTGAATACTTTGATATGATTTCATCTGATTTCATCCCATTTCATCCCATTTCATTTCATGCACTACCTCTTGGGAAACCTTATATTCCCCCAGTCTGTATTGACACTTGTTACACCAGGGCCCCATTGTAGAAAGAGATGTAATCGATTGTAAAGAATTAGTTGTAAGTCCGATCATGTGACCAAATGCGCACATCTGATTGGTTCAAATGCATACATTTACTGACTTGCAATTAATTGCAACTTTGCAATTGATTGCATCTCTTTCTGCAATGGGACCCTAAGCTGCTTACCTTGCTAACAAAAAATGAAATGGCCCAAAAGACAGAATTTTCAGAGAAAAAACAGAATTTGATGAATTATCATTTAAAAATTAATCTTATTACCAGAAAAGCACAGAAATCGCACATCGTAAGTGGGGCGATCTTCATAGCTTACTACATACTGAACTTTGCGCACAAAATTGAACGATCAATTTGAAGATTGTATATTTGAACAGGGTCGGTGCTGGTGCTCATAACGTGCATATAACATATTACAGCGTTTGAACGTTGTCTCTAAACATTCAAACGTTAAAACAAATAAAAAATAAATAAATACATTTAAAAAAAAATTTTTTTTTTTTAAACGTAATTTAACTTCAAAAATCGTACTGTTGTAAATACATTATAAACACGTCACAATAACGGCAAAAAAGCTCTGTTACACCAATGAGAATAATGATGTCCACATTAAATGTATAATAAAAATCTGTGTTCTCCCCATCAATTAAAACAAATGACGTTGGCATTTTCAAACTGTCGCTGCATTCAAATAACTTAATAGCACAATCTAATGACATTGTAATTAGTGTTACATGACAATCTCTACTGACAAGTGTGTGCATTTCATTCCACTCGAGCCGAGCATGTCTTAATCACGGGGGTAAACATATGTCCCAATGGTTTACACAGGCAATTCTGCACCTGCAACGTTTAACCATTTGCCCACAAATCACCAGCAATTTACGTCGACTAAAATAAATGACATAACAGTTTCCCGTAGGCGCTGGGTTAACGTGCTTCACGAGCTTGTCGTGTCTATTGATGACAATTACTGATAATTCCGAGAAGCTTCCAAAAATAAGCTACCGATTGCGGTAATGACAGAGAAGACACAAAACAAATTTGACTGACGTCAAGAGAATCCAACCACCACCATGCAGCCACACAACGACCAGGAAGAGAGCAAAATAATGAAGAGAAATCAAGCCCTTTGGAATATCAGAATGAGGAGAAAATGTCTTTTTAACAGTTTTATTTACAGATAACTCATCATTTTATCTGAAGAAATTGAGCCCTTTTAAATATTAGAATGAGGAAAGTAGATCTTTTTAACAGTTTTTTTTTTATTTACAAGTAGCCCATAATGTTACTGTATTTATATTGAGTCCTTTCAAATAATGAGGAAAATATATCTTTTTAACAATTTTATTTACAGATAACTCATCATTTATCTGTAGAAATTGAGTCCTTTCAAATAATAAGGAAAGTATATCTTTTTAAGTTTTATTTACAAGTAACCCATAATTTTACTGCATTATTTGTACGTAATTTTTAAACATTTTTGTAACAACCTAATGTGTCAAGAAGCCCAGCACTCTCTGATCAGTAAGAATTCATTATGTACACAAAAACTGTCAGAAAGTCACCAGTGCATTGTTAACCCCTTTACTACAGGATATAGGTAGGTTGTGTAAAATGTATGGAGATTTCAGAATCTTGAAGGGAATGGGTTAAAACGGTTCTTTAAACTCATCTCCTCTTGATGTGAACATGTTAACCCCTTGCCACCAAGATGTTGCATTTCTCATAGAGTTAACACAAGGTACACGAGGTTCCCACAGTGAATGGGTTAAAGACAACAACATGAAAGAATATATCATAATTTATTTTTTAATGTAAAGAGTTTAATAAAAACAAATTTAAACTGACTAGTTGAGCAATATAATGTTTGGGGGGGGGGGGGAAATAATAATAATACACCCAAATTTGTATTCATCTGCTCATGGACACCACGTGCAAAGCTAAGCAGCCTTGCTGCACACTTACTGATCGAGCATAGAGCCACAGTTATAGAGCCACTTATACCTGGCGAAGATGGGCAACTTTCAACTGTCACTTTCTGCAGT
Source organism: Echinarachnius parma (assembly GCA_037951105.1). Taxonomy (NCBI): domain Eukaryota; kingdom Metazoa; phylum Echinodermata; class Echinoidea; order Clypeasteroida; family Echinarachniidae; genus Echinarachnius; species Echinarachnius parma. The sequence goes on along the minus strand of JBAMJV010004029.1, from coordinate 48,884 downwards.
TAACCATTTTATCTACTTTTAAAAATACTATTTCAACAATATTGATCAATTAGTTTGGCCCATATAATGTAGATGCTTTCCGTAACTTCTTTCCATGCTGCTTTTTAGCTTTAAGTAATTACCCTCCAACTCCACTTGAACAGTATCCGTCTGCCCTACTCCTATTCCCGCGACGTCACTCAACTCAAATGAGCTGCATTCACATATCTCTCATTTCTGTTTCATCACAGATATAAAACTGTAAGAAGATCTATATCCAACATTCCAATATAGCGGAGAGGGTCCATTAATATGCTTTCATTGTTAAACTCTCTCTTTCTTTCATTCTCTTTTCTTTTTTTTATCTTGTGCGTTGCTTTGAAGGGCTGGATTTTTATTTTCAGAGATAGCATTGATCTCATTTTTAATCTTGGTCACGGGTTGCATTTCATGAGTTAAAGCTGTAAGAAAGACCTTTCAAAATGACATTTGTGATACCAATCTAAAAGAAAGTGCCTCAATGACAAGTAATCTAATCGCAAATATTAAACCAAATCCCTGTTGGTGGTTTTTAGTGCAGCTGCAGGGCCTTCCTAAACATTCTTTAAGTGGCACAAAATACATTCATCTTTTATTTCTAATGAACACATACGTACGTCATGTGCATTGATTGTATACAAGAAACGAGATAACACATTGAGGACTATGTGAAAGTTTTTAGAACATACATACACGACATTCTCTATACAACCTAGTAGTCAGAGCATTTGGGGAACCAAACTTGAAAGGGTTAAAATGAGTGGTAATAATATGCAGATAGAATCTATAGGGTAAAGAGAGAAAACCAGCTGTCAGGTGATTGCGTAGGCCCCTAGGTAGAGTGAGAAGTAATTAGAAAACAACTCAACATCAAGAATATAATCAAGATCGTTCGCCTCGAATGAAGATTCTGTGAAGATCGACAGCTTCATGCTGTTATTGACTTGTCACAGTGTACAGCCTGTTATGTAATATACTAGTAGTAGATGAATTAGTTTTTAGCATTTTTAAAAATTTTTTACTGATGAACATAATATGAGATAATTTACATCAACAACAGACGGAAAGAGACACCTTTAAGAATACATCAAGAACTATCGCCTCTGATAAAAAAACATTTTAAAACTCGGTTGAATGCTCAAACCGATATGTGCACCTTGAAGAATACAACAAGAACCCTCGTCTCTAGAAAAGAAATAGCAATGGCTGAAAGCTCAAATACTTATTGACTTTCACATTATTACAGTCTACTTATGTATATAATGCTAATAGTTTTCAGAAGTTTCCTTTACTTTACATCACGTACAGTTGGAAAGCAACACCTTCAACCAATTGCCTACAGGCGTTCAGTGTGTCTTGTATCAACTCTCTCACGGAGGATTAAAAAATCTAGTAGGGAACGGGTTAATAATACATTAAACCCTTGCCTCAAGAACTTGGTGGGCTATATGTACGTTTATTGGGAACTCAGAATATCCATGGTAATGGGGTATAAATATATTTAGAATGCTTGCTTCATATATAAATAAAAAATGTGGGTATGGTTGAAGGCTCATAACCTTCTTGACTTTCTTATTAGAACACTGGCTTTGAGGTTTATGGCAGATACAGCAGCTGTCTTGAAGATTTATTGTCTTACATAACAAAAACTTGATGGAGAGAGACATAGGCATGTCGGCAACCTTTAACGAGGGGGGGGGGGGGGGGGGGGGGCTTCCACCCATCTCTTGCAAGCATATAATGTTGCCTGTTTTTGCATAACCTCTCTTATCCAAATATGAGTTGACAATTGCACAAATAAGATGTGAAAGTTGCCTATATATTTCCACTTTAAACAACTTTCAATGGAGGGGAGGGGGGGGGGGGGGGGGGGCTACAAAAGCAGTTAATGTCAATGATCGTTGCCCTCCAGTATATAATAGGAAGAACTGTGGTATTTCCATCCGTCGTTTAAGTGAAGAAATAAGAATGCAGATAATTAACATTGAGATGCATCGTGTAGATGGGAATAGGGTAAAGACATCAGCAGGTGATTGCGTAGGCCCCTTGGTAGACAAACCATTTTTTTCTACTTGCGTTTGAGGTAATTAGAAAACTGGGGGGAAGGGGGGAGCTTCCATCTCATGCAATCATACAATGTTGTCTGTTGTTGCATAACACAACCTCTCTATCCAATCCAAATATGAGTTGACAATTGCACAAATAAGATGTGAAAGTTGCCTACATATAACCACTTTAAAACTTTCAATGAAGGGGGGGGGGGCTACAAGAGCAGTTAATGTCAATGATCGTTGCCCTCCAGTTGCTTATTTTTGTATAGCAGATACAATAGAAAGAACTCTGGTATTTCCATATGTCTTCTAGTTTCCATCCGTCATTTAAGTGCAGACATTAGAATGCAGATAATTAGAAATGAGATGCATTGCGTAGAAGGATTATTGTGAAGAGAACAGCAGGTGATTGCGTAGGCCCCTTGGTAGACAAACCATTTTTTTCTACTTGCGTCTGAGGTAATTAGAAAACTTGGGGGAGGGGGGAGCTTCCATCTCATGCAATCATAATATGTTGCCTGTTGTTGCATAACACAACCTCTCTATCCAAATATGAGCTGACATTTGAACAAATAAGATGTGAAAGTTGCCCACATATTACCACTTTAAAACTTCAAGGAGGGGGGGCGGTGGCTACAAGAAAGGTTAATGTCAATGATCGTCGCACTCCAGTTGCTAATTTTCGTGTAGCAGATATAATAGAAAGAACTTTGGTATTTCCATATGTCGTTTAGTTGCAGAAATAAGAATGCAGATAATTAGAAATGAGATGCATTGCATAGATGGGAGTATTGTGAAGAGATCAGCAGGTGATTGCGTAGGCCCCTAGGTAGACAAACAGTTTTTTATCTCTTGCGTAATTAGAAAACTTGGGGGAGGGGGGAGATCCATCTCATGCAATCATATAATGAGCTGACATTTGCACAAATAAGATGTGAAAGTTGTCCACATATTACCACTTTAAAACTTCAAGGAGGGTTAGAAAAGTTAATGTCAATGATCGTAGCACTCCAGTTGCTAATTTTTGTATAGCAGATATAGTAGGAAGAACTCTGGTATTTCCATGTGTCGTTTAGTTGCAAAAATGAGAATGCAGATAATTAGAAATGAGATGCATTGCGTAGATGGGAGTATTGTGAAGAGATCAGCAGGTGAGTGCGTAGGCCCCTAGGTAGACAAACCATTTTTCTTGCGTCTGAGTTAATTAGAAACCTGAAGAAAAGATTAGGAGAGAAATTGAAGTACTGGGAGAGGGAGACAAAATAAAGAGCAACTATTTGCGGTAGGTTTGTAGAACATAATCATAAAACAAGTTTATATCAAAAGGAGATGGGGAGGGGATAGAAAACTAAGAAGAAAGGTACTTTTCATGAAGCATACATGTGTTATTTTTAACCCATTGCATATGGAGACTTGGTGGGTCCTGCAAAATATAGTAGGAAACGGGTTAACCCATTGCTTACGGGAACAGGGTGGGCTACGTGCAAAATATATGGGGATTTCAGAATCTCGAAGTGAACAGGTTAAGCTAGATGCCTGTGTGTATGTCTGTGTAACAACTCCAAGCATATAATTGTTTTATTTCAATTAGTTGTACAGCGTTACAATGAGAATGCAGATAATTGATTTTGAGATGCATTGCGTAGATGGGAAAAGGGTAAAGAGATCAGCAGGTGATTTGCGTAGGCCCCTAGGTAGACAAAACCATTTTTCTTGCGTCTGAGTTAATTAGAAACCTGAAAAAAAACAAGATTGCTAGAGAAATTGAAGTATGGGGAGATGGAGATAAAATAAAGAGCAACTATTTGCGGTAGGTATGTAGAACATAATTATAAAACAAGTTCATATCAAAATGAGATTGAGAAGGGAGAAAAAGAGGCGAAAAATTACAAAGGAGAAATATACTGTGTATATAAAGAATGCAGTGTTTTGAAGTTATATGTGTGTGTGTGTGATGGCAAATAACTCAAGCACATAATTGGTTTATTTCAATTAGTCTTTAAATGTTACAACAATCAGAATGCAGATAATTGAATATGAGACACATGGCATACATGGGATAGAGCAGATATCTTCAAGTGATTGTGCGGGCCCCCAGGTAGCAAAGTAGTTCTCGTGTCCGAGGTAATTAGAAAACTTGTCCCTATAAAGACAAGATACAGAAAGAGGGAAGAAAGAGAGATAACATTTGTATAGTACTACACGATCATTACAAACATAAGAATGAGAAAGAGAGAGGGGGCACAGTTAGGGAGGGGACAAAACTTGTGCCCTAGGTAATAATAAATCTTGTCCAAATGAAGGAATGGATATCTAGAGAGAAGTTAAGACACAAGATGAAGAGAAAAAATAGTGCAGTCAAATCTGTGTATAATGACCACCCAAAGGAAACAAGAAATGTGGCCACTGTAGACAGGTGACCTCTATAAACAGGTTCCACAACACTATTTCCTTCGGTAGGGGAACATTGTTGATGGTCACTTTAGGTAGATGGCTGCTATAGACAGGTGGCCACTAAGACGGGTTTGACTGTAGTAGGTATGGGTATGTAGAAGGCAATAGAAAACAAGTTCACATCAGAATTAGATAGGGTCTTGGGAGAGCGGGTGGGGGGGGGGGGGGGGGGTATGAGTAGGGAGGAAAACATACAAAGAAGGTGACACAGAGTAAGTCAGCAGTGTTCTGAATGTTTGTGAGTAAGTTGATTAATATGTGTATCATCTTGTGTGCGATCGAGAATGCATAAAAGCAACACTGTTTTCACACAGTATAGTTTTCAAAAAGTACTTGGCATGGTAATAGTTTCAGTTATGTCTCGCATTATTATTAGCGTGCATGTAATTCAAGATGAGAAACATTGCGTTTGACCATCGAAGGCTAAAACGATGAGCAGCTGATGGTGCATAAGCCCCCGGGTAGCTAAGCGTTTCTCGTGTCCGAGGTAATTAGAAAACATGTCCAGATCAATAGAGACGGGAGGGGGGAAAAACGTCTGAAGGGGATTTAGTAAAAGGCCGAAGAGAAATAGATGCTGTATGTTATCATGTAAAGATATAATTTGTTAAAAATTATACATGCCTTGCTTGAGTTTGTCTGTATGTCTGTCTGTATGTCTGTATGTAATGAAATAAGTGTTTTTGTATGTGGGTGTACAAACTTCAAAGTTTTAAATTGTTTGTTTCTGAGAGTCATGCATGCTAGTGGGTTTTTGTTCTTCTATTTAAATTGTTGGTATATACAGGAGAATTCTGGGTTAAACTTGTGAGATAAAAGAGCAATCAAAAGGCATAAGAGTGCGCACTCCAGATATGTACGAGAGGTAAAGAAAGACAGAGAGATAAGAATACAGGACACATACCATTAAACAGAGACATTCTGGTTGACTAACCCTGACCATGAAATAATCATGAGACAAATATGTTTAAGAAAGAAAGTAGCAAGAACTTTGAAGGAAAAATGGCTGTAAGAAGGCAAAATATATAAAGACATGGACCATTAAACAGAGACATACTGGTTGACAGGCCCTTACTGTTAAATTAATTACCAGAGAGATAAGATACTTTTTCAGGAAGAAAGAAACAAAAACTTCTGATGGGAAAAAAGTGAGAAGAAGGCAGAATATAAGACACCGAGACATACTGGTTGACAAGCCGTTACCATGAAATTTTAATTGGAAAGATGAGATATGATTTACTCGGTAACTGCTGTCCCGTGTGATTTATGGGAGAAAAGATATTGGCAAGAAAAGAAAAGATTATGGGAAAGCAAGCTGAATTTAGTATGCGGTCCATTACACAGACGCACGTTTCTATGAAATTATAATAGAAACATGGTTATTTCATTTCTAGAGAAAGATACATTATGATTTACTTTATTTAGCGACTACTGACCTGAACGATGTAAGGGAGAAAAAAACAACCAGCAAGAAACGGAAAGATGATAGCAAAGGAATCAGAATTTAATTAAACATATGCACGTTCTATGAAATTATAATAGCAACATGGTTATTTCATTCCTAGAAAAGATAAAAATTTGATTTGCTTATTTTAAAAGTAACTTCTGAACTGAACGATGTAAGGGAGAAAAGAAAACAAAGAAATGGAAAGATGATAGGAAAGTAATCAGCATATAGGATATGTCCCATTACACATAGGCACGTTCTATGAAATTATAATAGCAACATGGTTATTTCATTCCTAGAAAAGATAAAATTTGATTTGCATATTTTAAAAGTAACTTCTGAACTGAACGATGTAAAGGAGAAAAGAAAACAAAGAAATGGAAAGATGCTAGGAAAGTAATCAGCATATAGGACATGACCCCATTACACATAGGCATGTACTATGAAATTATAATAGCAACATGGTTACTTCATTCCTATCAAAGATAACATTTGAATTGCTTATTTAAAAGGTAACTAATGAACTGAGGGAAATCAACACGAAATGGGAAAAAGTCAGAATAAAGGACACAGTCCATTACACTTATTGCGCATTCTATGCGGTATAATAGGGATATGGTTATTCCATTTCTAGAGAAACTATAATAGAAATATGGTTAAATAAATTACTAGAGAAAAAAAGAAATGATAAGAATTCATTTTTGAAAGGGAGAGAAGTCAGGATGTAGGACAAGGTCCATTACACAGGAGTATGCTGTACAGCAGCCCGTCTCTCTAACCAATGGCTTGGAACCATATATTCTATCCCAGTGGTAGGGGCATACTTAGGATCAATCGAGGTGGGGGGTGGAGGCAAGTACCCATGAGGATGTAGTCAGAACATATGACAACAAGAGCTACTGTATATAATTACTACTTGGAACTATCCTATGTCATTCTGGCAATGGTGTAGTTAGAAATAACTCAGGAAGGAGCCAGGGGCATTGGGGGAGGACAAGGGTTCCTGATGCGGGGGCAGTCTGCACAGATAATGAAAGAATGGCGCGACGTGGTCCTTCATCTATTTTTTCTCCACAAAGGGCATGAAGTTCCACATCCTAGGGGCACTGCCCTCAAAGCCCCCCCCCCCCCCCTCTTCTGGCTAAATGGTACATTTACAAAGCAATAACATTAAAAGGCATATACATATAAAGAAATACATAGAGGGGCCCCCTCCAATAAGTGGAGTGCCCCCTTCCCCTTCAGTAAGCCCACTACCCCCGCTGTCTCTATCTATTCTTCTATCCCTCTACCAAATGATGCTGAACCATATTTCCATCACTACCAGCCTCGATGTCATCACAGAGCCCACAAATACAAAAATTACCCAAGGGTCCCACTCCAATATTAAGGGGAGTGTCCCCTTCCCCTTCAGTAAGCCCACTACCCCCACTGTCTCTAGCCATGCTACTTTCTCTCTGCCAAATGATGCGGAACAATATTTCCATCCCTACCTGACCCGCTGTAGAACACAAGCAAGAATTACCTAAGGATCCCACTCAAATAAGGGGAGTGCCCCATTCCCCTTCAGTAAGCCCAAAACCCCCGCTGTCTCTAGCCATGCTACTTTCCCTCTACCAAATGATGCGGAACCATATTTCCATCCCTACCAGAATCGTTGTCATTATAGAGGGAAAACAAGCAAGAATTACCTCAGGGTCCTTCTCTAAAAAGGGGAGTGTCCCCTTCCCCTTCAGTAAGCCCACTACCCCCACTGTCTCTAGCCATGCTACTTTCTCTCTGCCAAATGATGCGGAACCATATTTCCATCCCTACCAGACTCACTGTCATCATCCCGCAATCAACCCCACGATCACATCACATCCAATTTATATTCCGTGCCATGAAACATTGAGAGGAAATTACAGCTTGTGAATAATACATCACCCAAGATATGGTATTGTCATCTACAAAAAAAGAAAAGAAAGAAAAAAAGATGCCACTGTATCTGTTCTAATTGGTATGAACATTGTGAAATGAAGAAAAAAAACGGGTTATCAATAATGAAGGCGTTTATAGTTATACTAAGTTTCATATCCTTGGCTACTCGTTAGACAGTAATACAAAAATGAAATATGGAAAATGGCAATGAATAAATAAGTAAGATGCTGGGTGCGGCATTACTACATCCATATTAACCCCTTCAGTCCTACATAATTTCAGTATAACACACATTCTTCACAGACTGCGGCCAAAGTATTTTTGGAAACAATCCTGAACGTGTTAAAATAAACAAACTGAACACTTCAGTCAAGAAGAAATTGAAATTCAAATGAAGTACTGAAAATATCCAATAAGTGTCAGAAAAGGGAAAGGGGAAACACCGAGTTCAAGCCCAGGAGCGTTAATGCTGATCCATTTGTGATGTTTGACAGAAGCAAGAAATATGCATACAAGTCCTCCAGCGCCAATTTGGAAGGGGCCCACCCGGCATAATGAACATGTGCACATTGTATGTGTACATTACATTCAGAACATTCATGTTTGCATGTACATGATATTCCCAATACTATTTGTACTGACATCAGAACATGCACTGTTTTCTTGAATTTGGTGTAATTTGTACACCCTTATGAATATGATATGGTGTCACTTAGAAACAACTCTAGATGCATATCACAATTAAATCATTACAAAATGGTCAAAGATTCCAAGATTGTTTTAGAATAATTAATTAATCCAACAAAATTGATTTTTTTTTTTTTTTTTTTTTTTTTTTTTTTGTGGGGGGGGGGGGGGCTTCACAATTCATATGTTAACCACCATTAATTATTCAAATACATAAATATCTAATTATATCAAGCAATATAGTTATATCTACTGTACATGATGTGATTAATCAATTGATAATAAGATCATATATAAAGGGAATATTGATTAATTATGCAATATATTGAATGATTGTACAATTAATCATACAGCTGTATGCTATGGAAGCCCAGATGTAGTACTCAATGTCAAATGCTAGGGTTTATGGATGCATTATGTATGCATTATATTACCAAAATCAATTTCCAAGAAAGAAATAATTTAGATATTGCCTTTTTGTATCCAATGTATGAAAGCAGTTTAAAATATATAAAAGATTTTCATTTGAGATATATGCTACTCATGTGCGCTTGCTTATGTTATATCTACTTCTTTCCTCTAGTAATTAGAGTTGTGTATATCTGTTCTTCTTTCCTTTAGTGATTGGAGGACATATCCTGAAGCGGGAGTTTGTCAGGGTGGAGACAGACATCAATCCTGAATTCCTCGGTCTCCCTCCCGCACAGCTGGCGCCGTCTCTGTCTCTCGGTGAGATAGAGCCTCCTCCTGAGGGACCACGACCGTACAGGCCTGGTGGAGGGCTGCATTCCCTTCCAGATGAACCACGCGGAGAGGGTCCACAGAATCCGGAGACTGAACCCTACCATCCAAGAGGTCTGCAGCCACTGCCTCAACCTGAAGGACTTGAACCTCTGTCCCAGCCTGGTGGACTTCAGCCTGCAGGACTTCGGCCCCTCGAAGGTCTCCAAGAACCCGGCCAAAGACATCCAGAGGATGTGGGGCCTACACCTCCAGGGCAAGACCTTGAGGCACTTCCATTACCAGATGAGCCTGAAACACAGCCTCAAGGAGAAGGTCCTGAAGCACCTCTAGGAGATCCGGAAGAGTTCAAGCCTCTCCCACATCCAGAGGGTCTGGAACCCCTCCCTGAGGAATCCAAACCAGAGGCCTTGCCACCTCTTCCACTTCCAGAGGAACTGTCACCTCAAGACGCACCTTCTAATGTCTCTACATCCAAAACAACATCACCGCCAAAGGCACCTGAAACGACGTTAGCCACAAAGACATCTTCCAACTTCACTGTGACAGGAACAGCAGCCGCGGAACAACAAGAGACAACCACTACTGGTGAGTTTTATATGCCATGCGTAATAAAACACAAACACAAATAACTTGTAATAGATTACTGCCAAAATCTGAGCAATTCTTTCAATATGACACAAGATCAATTCATTGCACCAAAACCATTTTGGTATGTTGAGGACAACAAATTAAAAGGATAGAATCTGTCTCATTCTGGCAGCCAAACCTGACATGTGTATGAATGTTTAGATCATTGGAGTCAACCAAAGCTGATATTGTACGCCCGTACAATGAATATTTGACTATGAATACTATCACATTTCTTTTCCAGCAGTAGATCCAGACTTCGACCCGAGTAATGTGGACCCCTGGATCATCGGGAGTCAGCCACAGCTGATATTGTACGACCGTTTATTTTTTTTTACTATGAATACAATCATATTTTTTTTCCAGCCGTAGATCCCGATTTTGACCCGAGTAACGTGGACCCATGGAACTACAAGATCGTGTACACCATCAAGTTAGCCCACATCTACAAGACTGGCAAGGAGGAATCAGCCTGGAACATTGGGGACGAGGTGCAGCTCTCTACCCCTGCTGCTGACAGCCAGTGTGGACAGACATCACTCAAGGCTGACAGGACATACCTGGTCGCAGGTAGGATATTTTGGATCTCACATTTAAGGAGTAGAAAAGAAATCTAGGATGGAGAGCATATTCAATGACAATTTTGTACAACTATGAAAGGAGGAGGCAGGTCGTTGGACCATTGGGAAAGAGGTGCAGCTTGCTTTCTAGACCCACAGCAAATAGCCCATAAGGGTCCCGTTGCAGAAAGAGATACAATTGATTGTAAGTCAAGAACTTTGCACGTTTCAACCAATCAGAATCGTGCATTTAGAACACATCTGACTTACAATTAATTGTATCTCTTTCTGCAATGGGGCCCTGGTCAGACAAAAAGGCAATATACTCCATAGCAGGCGAGAGGGAAAGAATGTAAGGAAAGAAGACATGATGGTTATTCAAGATGAAAGGTGGGACATGGACTGACAACAACATACTTGGCAATGAGGCTTGCAGTTTAATTAATGTTTCAAAATATTGTTAAATATGAAATGATGGTTATTGTCAATGAGAGTTGCAGTTACATCACTCTTGATTAAAAACTCTTGATTGACTCTAAGTAATGTGTTTCTTTTATAATCTACACAGGTCACCGATCAGGTCGTGTAAGTCTGTGCGACTGGGTTCAGGAGCACCACAGACTGACTACCAGGCAGAAACAGGGACTCAAGCTGGTCTACGGAAAATCATGCGATACCTGTCATGTAAGTTACACTTACTTATCTATAATCTTTTTTTAATGAACTTGAAACAAGTGTGACATGACAAATTAGAAGTGGCCTCTTGAAACAGTTGTTAAACAATCACTATCTGTGCGATGCTTAACAGGTGCAAATCCATACAACATCTAGAGCTTCATGTTGTCCTAAAATATGATACCTTCCCTTCGTATTTGTATTCTGTTTTTGATAGTTACTAGTATTTTACTTTCATCCCCTTTTTCTCATCTGTATATCAAAGCCCGCTCTTCATTGAGACACTGCAGCAAGTCCAAGCACAACAATACAACAACATGTCTGTACAATGCTTCACAGGTCCGCATGGGTCACCCCTACAACATCTGAAACCGTCTGGTCTGCTAAGATACGGAACCTAGCTTTCACCTAGTAGACAATATTTAGTTTTCTATATTAATCAGTATGAACTCCTATCATTTCATTCCCATTCGCAGATCAAAGCCTGCCCTTCAGCGAGACATTGCAGCAAGCCCAAGCACAACAGGGCAACAACTTGTCTCTACGATGTTTCACAGACCTGTCTGAATGGGTCACCCCTACAGCCACTTCAACTGCAACTCATCCCTAGCCAATATATTTTAACCAGTATGTTCTTTTATCATTTCATTCCCATTCGCAGATCAAAGCCTGCCCTTCAGCGAGACATTGCAGCAAGCCCAAACACAACAGGGCAACAACTTGTCTCTACGATGTTTCACAGACCTGTCTGAATGGGTCACCCCTACAACCACTTCAACTGCAACTCATCCCTAGCCAATAGCATTTCATATAGTAGATAGTATTTGGTTGTCTATTTTAACCAGTATGTTCTTTTATCATTTCATTGCCATTTACAGATCAAAGCCTGCCCTTCAGCGAGACACTGCAGCAAGCCCAAGCACAACAGGGCAACAACATGTCTGTACGATGCCTCGCAGGTCCGCATGGGTCACCCCTACAGCCCCTTCGACTGTCTGGCTTCCCACTCCCGCTGTACCGTGCGACACGGCAACAAGTGCAAGTGGCAGAAGAACAACGACTACCACGATTGCGTGAAGTATCACGATCAGTTGCCATAAGTAAAAAGTGCTAGTGTCACAATCCTCCAAACTCTCTTCTCCACCATAGAATTGGTATATAGTGACACCCCATCCATACCATCACTCACTTATGTCGACGATTGCAAGTGGTAGGAGAACAACAACTACCACAACTGCGTGAAGTATCACGATCGGTTGCCATAAGTAAAAGTGCTAGTGTTACACGTTGGTATAGTGACACCCCTAGCCCTCCATACCAATACTCACCCATTTACCACCCCACCCCCCCCCCCCCCCTCCCCGAGTCATGTCAAAAATCAAGATGTAGAAGAACAAGGCTACCACTTACATGAAGTATCATGATCAGTTGCCGTGAGTTACAAGTGCTTGTGGTACAAAACTTAACATCCTTCATAGATCTCACCCTGTGTCACGGCAACAAGTACAAGTGGTAGAAGAACGATTACTACCACAATTGCATGTATAATTATCAGTTTCTCCAATACAAGTACTAAAAAACAAATATCTACATCCTCCATAGGTTTGGTACAAACTGACACCTCCTCGTTACCATTACTCTTGTTTATAACCTCCAATCATATCAAATGGTGCGAGTGGTAGCGGAACAATGAGTACCGTGAGTGTGGGAAGTAACATTATTACAGAAAGTATAATGTCCATGATGTTTAACTTATTTCATTTAGGCTAGGTTGTAAATAAACAAAATGTATGTTGCATCGAATATCAAATTGTTTTGAATGGGTTTAAGCCTCACCGACTTCCTCCACAATGAACAAACAGGAGCATAAATGTCCAAATCAGTATCTTTACATGTCCTTGCAATTACAAATATATAATAATAAAAGCTTTGATTTATATAGCACCTAATATGATACAATATCATCTCTAAGCGCTTGACCATTTTATTATACTTCCCTTCACAAAAGTGCGAAGTGGAAAGGAAAAGAGACGCAAAAGTGAACATTAATCCTTTCACTACGGGAACAGAGCTTACACGGTTCCCGTGAGACGTGTTCAGAGGCGGGAGCCAAGTATTCCCGGTTCAGAGGAAACCCTATTTTAATTGCTTTAAAATTATATATTTTGCCCTTCCTTTTCCAAATAAATGGCTTATATTGATCTTGAAAGCCATAGCGTTGCACACAATTTGTGCCGGGCTCTTCACTTAATGCCACAAGGGTGCTAATGATGCCCAAAATGTATGAGAAACTCTAAAATAATGTTTTACACTTATAAAAATTAAAAAACAAATAGAGCTTGATGACTAGATATTATTTCTCAAAGAAAAGTAGCCCAAAATTAAAAGCTCCCCTCTAAATATAGTTAGAAATGAGCTCTTCTGTAGGAAAATTAATTGTAAATGTTCTGTAAAATATGTGTGGTTTTAATTAGTGGAATTGTTGAATATGTCATCAGCAGGTCATTTGTGTGGATGAAGGGAGTTAATGTATAATATAAAAACAAGTTTGTATATTCAACCGATTTGTATGTTTTTAATATCATGTTGTCTATTGTGTATCAATGTAATTTAATTATGTACAGCATAGCAACTATCTTTTTCCTCAATCATACTTATATATTTAACCACCAAAAATATAAATAAAACAACTATATCTCAGTGAATTCTTCGCACAAAAACTGAAGATGCTTTGATTAGGTTTGATCTCCATGTTCATTTTTCCATTTCGTATTTCAATCATCATTATCTTGATTATTTAACAGAATGTACTGAAAACATAATATATTGAACCTTTAAACTCTTCTCTTTTGACAAGCAATGATATAATGATGTCGCATGCACATTTAAGACCTCACAAACATAATGTATATATATACATGAATTTTATTGTCATTAAATTAATTGTATTGATACATTTATTAGTAAATGTTTTTAATATTATTCAGTTTTAAGTGAAATGTTTTGTTCTATGTTTGTATGAACATATTTTGTATGTTTAACAGTATTTGACTTCTTTAGATGTAAGATATGACTTTATCTTTACCTTTCTTTCTTTTATTTCAATTTCTACCAGCGCATAGAGACATACATGATATGCGCGTTATAAATAAATTATTACTATCTTTATTATTGACCATAACAAAAGCTCAGACAAATAACCAACCCAAAACAAATACTAAATAAAAATGTATATATACTTTGTTTTTTCTGTTTACTCGATAAATATTTGCATCATATATTATTGAGTTGTTGAATGTCATAATAAATACAAATTCAAACCAAGATAAAGAATACAAATAGTGTATCTGTATTTATATATCCGTATGTTGCTTGTTTTGTTTAGCTATAAGAATGATTGATTACAGTACTATAAACCTTTGAAAATGAAGCAACATCATCTTTTCCAAAAATATATATCTTCATTCACTGTCATAATATCCAAAAATATTGTAAAAACATCATCAAATAAAAGTATCAGAATAATAATATAACAATATACTTGATTTATATAGCGCCTAATATGATTGATAATCATCTCTAAGCGCTTTACAATGATATTATTACCCGGGAACGAATGTACCTATGAAATAGATATAGCAGAATAATGCCTAAACATATCATCATAAAGATACAGTATATCCAAGAATGTAGGGTTACTAACCTATGGGAATAACAAGACATACTTTTCATGACACACATTTACATTAGATGTATGAGAATATGGGGTGATTGACCTTTCATAAACATTCATAAATCTTCCCAAATCTCTCTTGTCAACCCCCACAACGAACCAAAAAATTAACTTCTTTCCTGCTAGATTTTGCAATCTCCATAGAGTTAATACAGGACATGCTAGGTTCCTGTGGGCAAGGGGTTAATTGTCCCCAGAAAACTGGAACTGGGATCTATGGAGAATGCAGATAACAAAGCAAAATCAACTAGTCCTTTTTATATAGGGTATAATAAGAACAAACAAATTTTCTCAGGATGTTAACCCCAATTGAAAGAGGATTTGGAAAAATCTAAGACATCTGCCGCAAACATCTCTATAATTTGACCAGATTTGGCATACATTCTAATAAATAATACATTCTTCCTTCTTGTACATGAACTTCCAAGTATTGTTTTTTTTCTTCTGTAAATGATGTGTTCAGGTAATAACATTAAACTCTTCTGGGATATTAGGACAATCTGAATGATTTACCTTTTTCAGTACAATGATTTGAATCATCATGATTTAAGTCTCAAATTACTAATTTCTGCGTCATTGGCCATCTTTAAATTTATTCTTTACAAGTTCCAAATTAAAAAACATAAATTTATGTTTCTATCAAGTCCAGTGCATTCTGCTCTCCAAACATGAATTATTCAATGGACTTTTGGCAAATGATTGAATTAATCACCCTACATTTCAAGAATAAAGGATTAACATCTTTAAAAGTAAAATTGATAGGGATCTTCTTTAGAGTTTCATCTAAAACCACAGATTCCCCCTATCCATGATTAGTCATACTCATTTACCAGTGCCCTTGATGATTTTGTACACACGTCCACTTTCAAGTCCATTGCACTCTGCTCTACCAAAGCCTAAATATTTGTGTCTTTTTTGGCAAATGATTGGGACTAGTCATCCTATATTCCCGGAATGAAGCCAAGTTTTGTAATATTGATTTATCGCTTTTTATATCATACATGTATCAAATGGATACACAGAGCAGAGATGATAAGAATCATGGAGCCAGGGGGGGTAGGAGGTTTGGTGGTGCCATGATGGACAAAGTTGGTGTCGCCTCCATGGTTACTCTAGTCTTTCGTCAAGACTCTCACGCTATATGCACAATTACGCGAGCGGAGCAAGCATCGTGAGCGAAGCGAACACATCGATGTAAACCTATTAAATAACGAATATTCATCTACCACGGGATGGTAGATCAGCCGTTTGCGAGTGTTAGTCTTTGTTTTAGACACACAATCAAGCTGCATAGTAAAATCAAACGCGCTTCCTTGCACAATACACGGTTACTGGTTGTTAGAGGGTCTCCGCAACAGACTAGCGTATGCCGTACACGTTAAACCGTCGATGCGGACGCATCCATTATATGAATAGGGTACGTCATTACAAAATATGTTGCTTTCTTTTAAAATAAAGAGTTGAGATTTGATATGGATCCAAAAAGGTATTTCTATGCTACAGTTTTACGCTGATGTATCTCATATTTGATCATTAGAATAGTTATGATAATATTAATGTCTGATACTAAATAAACCCCTTAATACATGATGGAACACGCCACGAGTCAGGCAGAGGTTATCCGCATCTAGCGATCTGATTGGTTAATGATTTCATCTCATGAATTAATAATGCCTTATTTAGTCTGCTCATTAATAAATTACTGTGTGTTAAGTTCATAAAGGCTCTATATGGGAGCCAGTTTGTCCCGCTCGCTGACTCCGCGCCGTATAGCTATCTCACAGCTAGCTAGCTCGCGATCGCATAGAGAATCTCCAAGCCATATAGAGCCTTGACTAAAGGCTATGGTTACTCATGCTGTAACGCCGGGCACACGTGCTCAAACCGATCTAGCAGAGTACATTTCAACTTTTCTTATTTCATACAAAATGGATAAAAGCCAGTCAAAGCATTAGGAAATGGCTATCAGAAACTTCATCTCTAATTTTCGGCGAAAACAGTGTCACCGTTGTTCCATCAATCATCGTCGATGGCTAGTACAAGAGCTATGGCATCCAAAGGCTTCGTTTCTAATTTATCTGAAACAGTCGAAACTTCCTTGGACAATCATTGACCGGCTAGTTGGGTTAAAGTCAATTGTGCAATGGGTATAATAGTACAAGAGAGGGAAGGGAAAAGAGTTGTCTAGTGGGAGGGGCCAATTATGCAAATGAGTATGACATCACAGACAGGAGGGCGGGGCTTATGTGAGACAGGAAGCTTGGTCGGTTTAGAGTACTTCCTGGAAATGGCAGGTGCATCGCAATCTTTCTAAAGGACGTTCTTCCCCTTCCTCAACGATATTCATGGATTTTACGAATGAGGGGTAAAATCCATGCGATAACGAAGGGTACATCAATTGTCTATTGGTAAACTCAATGTGAAGGCTGGGATGAGTGTATGCATGTGTGTCCGGGTGAGTGTGCATGTGTGTTGGAGTGTGGAGGGGGGGAAGTAAAGAAGAAATGCGGTCTATTGAGACCCCTCCCTAGCTACAATCGACCATTCTAAAGGCTATTCTTTCAACTGAACCCCTCCCTCCAACCATCCATGATGCATCTTTGGTCTATGAGCAATACATACTGTATCTAAATGTCAATGCAAGATCAAGGAAGGTAATAGGGGGTTATTCTAAATTGATGACTGAACCCTCTCCTTATTTTGATACAGGACATTATTTCCCATGCGTCCAACTAAATATTTCGTCGATCATTTTTGGTGCTAAGGCTCAGAAGGGGTCAAAGAGGACATTCTAATGGATGAAACCCCTCCCTCCAACAATTAATGGGATCATCCATCATTGTTTATACAATTATAACCACCATTTCTGGTTCATTCACCCTTTTAAAATGGTATTGAAGAGGTCAAAGCAGACATTATAATGGATGAACACCCTCCCTCCAATATTTATGATTCATCTACCAATGTCATTATCTATGCTAACGGTCATGTGAAGCCTGGGGAAGGGGTCAAAGAGGACATTCTACCATTTCAACCCCCTCCCTCCAGCCATTATGGTGCATCCGTCATCTCTTCGCATACAAACCTATTGTGAACGGCAAAGGGAAGTCGGAAAGTGGAAGACAGCCAGATATTCGTCTACAAAATTTCCTCCATTTTCTGACCGTCACAGAAACTGGTCCCATGCTTGGCCATGGTATATATGAAATAATGCAGTTGTGTGCATGTCGTTCCCATTTTATAAAATTTTTCCATCGTTGTAAAATGTCCAATTATTGTTACAACTACTATGGCTACAGCCAATCAAGCATTATAGCTGTTGCCATAGCAGTAACGCTAATTGAAAATGAAATACATTTGAAAATAAGTTTTATGTAATGGGACACTGGCCCCATATTCATAAAACCCTGCCAGCTTAGTTCCTTGCTAAGTGTATTTTAAATATGCAGTTATTTAGCAATAAACAGTTTTCCTAGTCCCCAACTAAGGTCAGCTGGGTAAGTCTTAGGTACCCACAACATTAACCCTAGTTAGCAACTAAAATTCCTGTGTTTAATTCTTAGCCACGTACATCATCCAAAATATACTTGAATAGCAAGAAACTATTTAAGCTAGCAGGCTTTTATGAATATGGGCTCTAGTGTTTAATGTTTGGAGCTGCGTGCAGGATTCTGGTGCATCTGTTCACTGAACTTGAGTGACTTTACGAGTGTGTGACTACCCGATTATCCAGAAAATATAATAACCTTATTATATGGTTATTGACCCATTGAAGACAATTTTACTTTTGATTCTTGAAAGTTACACAGTTTCTGAAGTCCTAAGCATGAGATATCTCTGGTCCAGACCTCAACTGCTACAGGCTATGAAGAATGTATAATAATTTGAATCCAAAAGACTCGAACTGGTTAAAATGTGGAAGGATGTATAAATTGTAATCTAAAATTACATTTTAATCTTGTTTGGGTACAACATAAATATGTTTCTAATTATATCAACTAAATTTATCCTTAAAGTACCTGGTTACATCATCTTCCCTTTTCAAAGTTTTCAAAAACAACTTACTGTACTTCTAAATATAGTATTGATTCAACCACACTCAGTAAAAAATCCCCCTTATTACAACATTACATCATATTCCTAAAAATAGCGCCTCCACTGCCCCTTCACCAAGTCTATTGCACAGGTGCCATATGTTTCTTATTGCTGATTTCAAGGAGTATCTTACGTAACATGTTCTCCCCTTTACGGGGGCGACGTCATCAGGCTACAACTTCCTGTATGAGAAGAGATGAGACCCTAAATAGTGCTATGACCAAACTAGTGACCATATTAGGAGTTAATGTACTCAATTCTCGATTAAATACATGTATGTTAACTGCAAGGCAAAACAACATGAACTTACTTCTTTTTTTAACTTTCTTATAAATACCCTATTACCAAGAAATTAAAGCTCCTTGTTTTTAACATTGTTTCTTAAAATTACCATCAATTGCCACTTTGCTCTGATTTCTCACCAACAAGTTTTATTTTGCCATATTTTGTGTTACTTCAATATAAAATGTCAGTGTAGTTCCTGCATATTGATCAGTAGAAATCTATAAGATAAAGAAATGTTTGACAATTGATGAATGTAACATTATTTCCCTGTTGCGGTCCTTATTATAAAATAACTACAAACAATTATTTGTTAATTTATTCAAAGTTAATCCATTTTCTCTAGTGTATTTTTAAATATTTTTCTTTTGAATTAAAATGTCTTCTTCATAGAACTGAATTTTCTATTTTTGGAAAAAAGGGTCAATGTCCTAGGACTTCAGTTAGACTGTGAAATACAGTAGAACTGACCCCTCTCTCCAAAGAGAGTACTAGTACTGTTGTTCTAAGAAATATGCATATCCTGAAGGATTGCCTTGACATCTCAGCCTAAAATTCAATTAGTCATTGCTTTTCGAAGAGCTCTAGGTCATCATCATTATTTAGAAATTTGATTTTACTAAAATTCAATTAGTCATTGCTTTTCACTGCTAGGTCATCATTATTAGTTGGAAATTGCACATGCTTGCATATGTTGCAACTTGGCCCAGTAATGTTGTTATTGGGGTACATTTTTGAAATATTTAGGAAAAACTTGAAATCGAAACTTGATAAATGATGTAGTAAGCATGCTCTCCACTCTTTATTATTCACAGGAGGGGTATTAAATGGCAACACTTTGATTTCACAAATAGCAAAATATACATATAAACAGTCAAATCAGATTCATAATTTCTCATGTAATTCAAAGCAATAGGCGTAATTTGTTCTGACAAGTATTGGTTTTTCTTTTTGAACAAACTTAATTTGTTTTGTCTGTCATAATTTCCCAAGGGACCCGTAGTTGCACTTGGTCACTGCAGAGAAATTTTATTGCCTGAAGTATTTTTTTATTATTTCATCATGACCATGCAATGGTCAAGCTCCAGTCTGAAATATGTTTTCACTCAGACCTAGTAATTAATCCCTTCCCATTGCTTTTAAGCTGTTAATCCACTGGGCATTACGATCTGATTACACCATAAAGACTTGCACAACAGATATGTTGAAATGCATTGATTATGCATTAAAAAAATTTATTCACAAGAGTTTTGGAGTCATTAAAAGCAGTTGACACAAGGGACAAGTTGCATATATATATGAGAATTTGGGGGGCATTCAAAACAAATCTCAAGAATTTTGGGGTCATTAAAAACAAAATTATCAAGGGACTTGTTGCACTTGGTCATTTCAGAGAAACGTTATTGCCCAAAGTACTTAGTAATTTCATCATGCCTGTGCAATGGTCAAGCTCTATAGTCTACAATATGTTTTCACTCAGACCTAGTATTAGCTAGTAATTAATCCCTTCCTATCTGTTTTAAGTGGCTAATCCACTGGGCATAGGATCTGATTGCCCAATAACGCCTTGCACAATAGGTATATGTTGAAATGTATTATATAAACATCAAAATATATTCACAAGAGTTTCACAGCTTTCACCTTTTTGAAAGAACATCTATTATCTATAATATCAAACCCTACTTATCTGGGTCTTGAAGAGATTTATAAATAAAATTGGCATTCAAAATGGTGAGGTCAAAGTAACTGCACGGGTAGATTGATTTCAAACAATTGTGTTTTTTTTACCGTACAGGACTGATTGCATTATTTAGCTATTAGATAAATTTACCATAGCCCCAAGCCCGAATATTTGTGGAACCAGTCCTGAATGGGTTATTTACAGAGTAAACTAAGTAGCACTGAATAACAATAAACACATATATATATATATATATATACAACTACAAAATTAAGCAGTGATATTATTATTTATAACTTCAGAGTCTGCTATCTTGCCGTATTAATTGGGTTTTTACACATACAAGCCGTTGAGTGGGAAATCAATCTCCTATTACATGGTGAATGCCAGTGCCATTGTACTATTTCCATTTAACTCATTTACAGTATATCTATCAGTTAAAATTTCCTGTACCATCAAATACATGCATAATTTGATTATTTAGCAACCCTTTGCCTACGGGACTTAGCCGTTCATAATAGGCTTTATACATGACTCACCAGGTTCCCTTAGGCAATTGGTTAATAAGAGGATAAATAACATCTCATAAAAAGTGAGTAATTATATTGTAAATTGACTTTATGAATGACTAGGCATCTTACAGTTTGTCTAAAACTTTCCCCATCTTAATTTGAGCAGAATTTGACAAGAAGAAACTGATGATTATTGGCAATTTCCTAAACTACTGTCGCATCAGACAATGTCAAACATTCGGTGTCTTAGTTTGCCAGGAACACTAATTTTCCTTGGTATCATTTCGGAGAGAGAAACATGACGGATCACTCTTTCGATCTCACTCTGATTGGTCTGTAATCATCTTCACATTTTCCTTTCATTACAAGAGTACAAATGCTTCCCACAGCATGAAGATTGGCACTGTCATATCTCACATTGTGCCAATGTGAGATATTTTTCACATTAAAAAAATACACTTGTAATATGTAACCAAGATTAGTTGTTAAGTGTTCGTTCAGGACTGATTGATTTTGCTATAACATGCATAACATCCATAAACCCTAGCCTAAGTATTTTCGGGACCAGTCTTGAATGGGTTAACTTGTTGTCCTCAGGATGATGCAATATGCATAGAGCAAATATACAAAGAGACAGTTAACCCAACACAATGAGGTTATACTGTAGGTGTACTTATCTATTTATGCAAACATCTTTCTCCTATCATTTGAACATTTCCACATTCTATTCATTATTTATTATCCCCCGTATTTCATATTTAGTTTGGATGATCAAACAAATTTATACTATAGATTTCTTAATTTTGTTTGTCACTTTCACCCACCTGCTCAATTCAGTGAAGAATTGAGTGAACGGTGTAAGGAAGAGGGGTTGGACAAGATAGGCTGGTTAAGGATCTGGTTGTGGTTTGAAGGAGAGTCTAGATAAGGCTAGGAAGGGAGGTTGTGGTTGAGATTGGGAAAAGGGTTCTAGGGAACGGGGTTAAAAGAGTAGGATTATATTAAGAAGCTGGGAGGTTATTTGAGGGGAGCTTGAAAAATAAGGGTTGGGGTTCAAGTAATACATAAAAATGGTTATATAGGACAGGGATGGGGAATGCATATATAACTGTGTTCACTTTCACCTAGCTGATCAATTCAGCGGAGACTTGAAGGAATAGTGTGTGGCAGAAGGGTTGGGAAAGATGGGATGGTTAAGAATTGGCTGTGGTTAGGAGGAAAGTGTTGATAAGCCAGGAAGGAAAGAGCATCAGGGTTGGAAAAGTTTTTGGAACATGGCTAAAAGGAGGAATATTGTACACTGTACAGGGAGGTAGGTGAGAGGTTATGGGAGGGGAGCTTGAAAACAGAGGGTTGGGTTCAAGTTAGAATTAATGAATGATAGGTTAGATTTGGGAAATGCACACATAACCATTAATATACTTCCACTTGATGAAGAACTGAATGAATGGTGAGATGAAGAGGATTTGGAAAAGATGGCTGGTTTGTGGTTATGAGGAAAATAAAGAAAGAAGGGAAGGAAGTTTGGGGCTTGGGTCAGAAAACAGGGTCTAGGGAATGAGGTTTAAAAACTAGGATTGTATACACAGATCAGAGGTTGTGCAAGGAGAGCCTGAAAAGGGGAGGTTTGGGGTTCAATAAACACTTTTAAAAGGGATAGGTTCTGACAATGATAATTCTGACAATGCTTTCTATTTCACATTCACCCAGCTGTTCAATTCAGCAGAGACTTGAATGAATGGTGAGAGTAAGAGAGGTTAGGGAAGACATGCTGGTTGATGATAGGATGTGGTTTGGAGGGGAGGCCTGATAAGAGAGGAAGGAAGGAAGGACGTTTGGGGTTTGGGTCAGGAAATGGGGGGGGGGGGGGTGGGTCTTGGGAACATGCATGGTTGAGAGGATTACATACAGAGGCTATATAGGTGAGGGGACCTTAAACAGAAGGTTGGTGGTTCAAATAATGACCAGGATGCATCTAATGCTAGGTTTACACCATGTCCCCGGCGGCCACGGCAGCCCCGTTTGCCCAAAACGTAGTGCGTTGTGAGATTTTGACAAATTTTTCCTCTGTATTCAAGTTTTGTTAGGTCTTGCCAAGTTTTCTCACAGTCTATCACGGTCTACCACGGTATCCGTGACGGGCCGTGGGGGGGGAAGAGCCCCTTCCCCCCACTGATGGTGCGTTTACACCATGTTCCTGGCGGCCACGGCAGCCCCGTTTCAGGCCACCGTGGACAAAACGGGATGGACGTGAGACAACGCGGGGGGACGAAATGGGCAAACGTGACAGGCCGCGATTGCCGGGGATGCCGGGCCAGATTTTTAAACTGTCAAAAAATTTGCCACGGCAGTCACGGTGCGGATGAGAAGCCTAGCAGGCCAAAGTAAAACGGGGTGAATGCAACAAAACGTGACAGTACGTAATAGGCCGTAACAAAACTTGGAGGCTGTCCGTAGTAGGACGGGAAAGGACCGTGAGATGTCGGGGAATGTCTTCCCGTCCTACTACGGACAGCCTCCAAGTTTTGTTACGGCCTGTCACGTTTTGTTGTGTTCAACCTTTTTTTTCTACGGCCTGCTAGGTTGCCGTTGCAAATTTGTTGTCAGTTTAAAAATCTGGACTGGCATACACGGCAGCCACGTTTGCCCATTCCGTACCCCCGCGTTGTCACACGTCAATCCCGTTTTGTCCACGGTGGCCTGAAACGGGCTGCCGTGGCCGCCGGGGACATGGTGTAAACCTAGCATAAATATTAAAGGGGTGTACAAAAATGGGCTGGGGAAGACATGCTGGTTAAAGATAGGATGTGGTTTGGAGGGGAGGCCTGATAAGAGAGGAAGGAAGGAAGGACATTTTGGGTTTGGGTCAGGAAATGGGGGGTCTTAGGAACATGCATGGTTGAAAGGATGATTGCATACAGAGGTTATGTGAGGGGAGCTTAAAAAGAAGGTTGGTGGTTCACAAAAGGCTTTACAAAAGAGGGTTGGAGAAGTAGGCAATGGATTTAGGGCAATGGTTAAAGTAGAAGTCCACCCTAAAATGATCTTATTTCCAACAGAAGGGGAGCAAGTAAAAGTAATACTAAATAAGCTTTGTATCTGGATTGTTGAAGAAGAAAATGGATTACGGGGAAGATGTTTTTTACAGATTATTGAGGAAAAATATGGACTATGCATGGTGAAGGTTGTTTTATAGATCTTTGAGAAAGAATAGTGATATGGGGAATGGAGATGGAAATAAAAGGGTGCCTGAACTAGATGTTATCCGATCTGATGGGGGGGACAGGAAGCTCAAAGTGTCACCCATCTCCGGTACAGCGGGGGCTATGGACTACCCATCCAGCCCTCCTCAATTTATCATCAATAATTTGTCCTGTCTGATGCTTCGGCATGGAACATGCGAACAACCCATCCCTCCTTAATTTACCATTATTGTCCGTCCGTCGGGTAATAGAGTGATATTAAAGGGCTTTAAGTCAATTTTTGCTAAATTGAGTTATTCATATCATCTTTAGGTATGAGCCTCCTCTATGAGATGCCAACTTTTCAGATGATAATTATTTCTAATTTTTGTAGCATTTATCTAAAAGCAAAGAGAGCTACATCAGATTTCCAAAGGGATCTAAAACTTTCAACATGATTATCTCTAAAGTCTGACAGCGCCCTTCTCTTTCTAAACCGATGATATATAATTTGTCCTGTCTGCCGCTTCATGGAACATGCCAGAACACACCAATGACCCATGACCACCCCATACCACTTTTTTCTTTCTTGAAACAATTCCAAGTTTGGAAGGGAAGTGCTAGATCAGTATGATCACGCAAGACCGGGCAAGACACAGACACTTTGTATACACACACACACATCATGGTCTGATTGATATTAACAAAACGATCTGTATGGTTGGGTTGATAAACTGGCATATGCAGACCAGCCAAGCAGCTTAGTGGCGCAGTCAGTATGTCAAACCGAATGGGGGGGGGGGGGGGGGGGACGACGACGACGGACGACGACACAACTATTTCATGAGGGGGGTAGCCTGTATGACAAAACTAATTGCAATATTTGTTTAAGAATAATAATAATAATAATAATAAAAATATTTGTTTGCAAACAATAGATCATCTTTAGAGGGGGCAATCGTACATACTGGGGGATGTTCCCCCCAATATGCATCCTCCCCCTGCTACACGACTGTGGCACTTGTTATAAATTGTATACACATGTACAGGAATTCCTCTTATGAACTTACTTTATTAATAGAAACTGATAGTAAACAAAAAATGTAAAGGGGAAATAAAGCGGATGAGATATGGAATTGTAAGCGGTAATTAGAATCATATTTCAAGCATTTCTTGTCCGCTTCCATGAATTCGCGAGTTGCCAATCAAAACAGGGAAGGCCATAAAAATGTCAAAATGCCATTACTGGGAGCAGTCTACACGCAAATCTTGAAAATAACAATGCAAGCTAGGGGCAGATTTATAGAGTATTTTTTCATCCAAGAATCCGGTTTTGTTTATGGACTGTATATACACTTAGGATGTTTTTCGCAGTATAATTTGTGTATTTATTCAACTTGAACTATTTTCTGAAGTTTTGTTTAATATGGACTTTATACATTTAGGGCCATTTTGAAATATAAATTATGTATTTGATATAGCAATTGCGGAAGTTTGAAAGTCATAACTTAAGTTCGCTGTCGTAAATCTTTCAGCTGATACCGTTAGATCGACTTTCTCTCAGTAATTCGAGTAAGAAAATAACATTCCAAACTAAAATTAAAACATGACTTACTGATTTTATACAAATTTATTGATATTAATACATGGCAAAGTTATTTAAAGAATGCAAGTCAGTTTTAGATATCAGATTATTTGTACATAATTGTTGACAGAGGTGCTTGTGTTTAGGTTTTATAACGTAAAAGTGTTTGAGTGTGTTGGTGTTGGTTTGTCTGTGTGTCTGTTCATGTTCAAGTGCATGTACATGCATATTTAGTTTCACATATAAAGTGTGTGCATATATGAAAATGTGTTTGTGTATGTGTATGTTCATGTACAAGTCTATTTTTGTGTTATTATTGATGTGTGCGTGGTTGTGTGTGTGTTTTTGTTTAATAATGTGATGTTGTATTTGTATATGCATCGTGTATGGATTAGGTGTTTGTGTTTGTGTTTGTGTGTACCTTGGTGTTCTTATCGGTTTGTTTTGGTATAGAGCAGCACTTCACAGGTTGTAGCTAATTTCACTCTTTTGCCGAGTCACAGCTATACAAGGTTCCATATAGAGCTAAATCTAAAACCTGAAATAATATTATTCTTTTAAAATCCTGTTTTTTCATTTCATGTTATGGCAAGCCTGTCAAACCACGTTTCCAACTTTCATCCTGTACCCGTTACACCTGGGGCAGGCCTGTCCCTTTGGAGAGCTGATAATGATGTGAAATATATTCACACACGCTCGTCAAGTGGTAATTTGAGTCTCCTTAAATATTTGTCCTACCTCAACTCATTTTGCTTACAGTATTGATCGCCTTGCCTCAGATATTGCTTGCAAATTTTTTGCCTCGCATCCTATTTTGCTAACTGGGCACACGGCCATTCAGTGGGGTAGCCAGGAACTACCAACTAGGAGAAGGAGGGGGGGGGGTTCCCAAAGAGGAGAGGGGGTAGCTTTTTACTAAAATAGTAACTTAATAATAATAATAATAATAATAATGATGATAGGTTTGATTTATATAGTGCCTAATATGATACAATATCATCTCTAAACGCTTGGGTTGTTTGTTGTTGTAGTTGTAGTTGTATTTATAGTTGTAGTTAGAGTTGTTGCTGTTGGTAGTATTCATGTTTTCGTTGTACTGTACAGGGATAAAAGTTTGTTTTATATCTGTATCTTTCTCTACATGGGGGTAATAATGAAGCAAAAGGGGGATTTGGGGAGGAAGGGGGTAGAACTGCCCCCGCTAACCAACCCACCCCACCCCTAAGCTATACTATCTCTGACCATATAAGAGCCCTCGATCTACCTACATGTATATGTGCAGTCTCACGCACACTTGTCTGATCTGTTTACCCTCAAACGCGCATAATTTGAGAGAAAATTGCCAATAACTGGGCAAAGTGGCTTCGCGTGCCTAGAAGCACACAGGGCTAGTTTGCGTTGATTACAAACAATTACGAACTGTCATGGAATGCTCGCCACAAAAAAAGGGTTATTTGCCATGATTAACTAATTGACTATGGGAAATAAGATAACAGATGTGGCTAGTCCCTCAATCAAATCTTTTGGAGAATTTGTTTCGTTTCTCCAACAATGTGAAAAATTACATCATAGTTCAAATTGATTACAAAAATATGCTGTGAAATAGACTAATTAAGTTGCCAAATGTTCAAAAGTTGCAATGCACAACTAAATGTTTCTCCAACTGAAAGTTAAACTGTTTAAAGTTAAAGTCCTTCCCGAGCCAATGTTGGCACATAAGGTGGCGCCTATCTCTGATTTATTAGCCCTAGGCCACACGTCTACTAGATGTAGCGAAAGCTACAGAATGGGGCCAGTCCTCTGGTAACTCGTGTGATTAACTTTCCCTTCTCCATTCTATAAATGCCGAGCGCCTGGCTAGAAGGCAGAAGGTACCATTTGAAAAAAGTCTTTGGTATGACTCGGTCTGGGTTCGAACCCGGGACCTCCCGTGCAGACACTCTAACTGCTATGCCACCATGCTCAGTTATGGCAGACTAGCAGTACTGGTTAGCCCATAATTCTGCATACAACATTTGAAGTCTATTTAAGGTTCAGATTTTGCCATCTAAGACCCCGTTTACAGTGAGCAAAAGGCCAGGCCAGGCCGCGGCCAGGCCGCGGCCTGGCCCCGCACTGTAAACGCACCGGGGCCAATTGCGCGGCCAATTGCGAGGCCAAACTGGCCGCGCATTTGGACCAGCTCTGGAGGTAGTCTCGGCCTCGGCCTGGCCCGGCCTTTTCTCACTGTAAACGCACCGGGGCCAATTGCGCGGCCAATTGCGGGGCCAACTGTTACCCCGGAAGTGAAAGGATCATTACGTCATAGGATAGTGACGCCGTACCATAACAATCGAACCCACGCTTTCATGGTATTTTCTTCGGTGTGTCAAGCCAAGTACGTCATCCTCCTGTCATTGTCACGATTTTGCACTCGAAGTCGACGAAGTTGATCTTCCTCGTCCATATTCTCGTGTTGTAGGGTAGAACAAAGATTAATCAATTATTATATTAGGTACGGGCAGCTGTGATATTCGAAAGTTCGCCGTGCATTTAACATGCATAAACATAGGGAATTGGGGAAAAGATTCATTGGAAATATCCCGCGCGCGCGCGACCGGATCTACACTGTGACCCCCGGCGCGCCCCCCAAAATAATCGTTTGTTTACATG
The DNA here is from genome assembly GCA_037951105.1 of Echinarachnius parma. Classification (NCBI taxonomy): domain Eukaryota; kingdom Metazoa; phylum Echinodermata; class Echinoidea; order Clypeasteroida; family Echinarachniidae; genus Echinarachnius; species Echinarachnius parma. The sequence goes on along the minus strand of JBAMJV010004029.1, from coordinate 19,979 downwards.
CAGAGCGCCACTACGACAAAATATTGGAAGGTTACAATGTAGGCCGCGGCCTGGCCTCGCACTGTAAACGCACAAAATTGCGGGGCCAACTCGGCCGCGGCCTGGCCCGGGCCTGGCCCGGCCCTGCCTTTTTCTCACTGTAAACGGGGTCTAAATGTTTTCTTTATACTCCTTCTACAATATTAATCAGTTGCTTAATTTTTTCTTGATCAATTGACAAATGACTATTATGAAAACAATGCTATACAACTATTTTAGTGATCACAATTCTTCTTATGAAACACCAATACCGCCAAACTCTTATATTAATGAATATTGGTATTGGAATTTGTTAGTTTTAGGAGGCACTAAAGTAACATATGTAGTGAACAAGTGCCAAAAAAAAAATTGTCTGATTTAAAAGCATGGAAACTTGTATGTCTAATAATAAGTTTTCAAAAATGCTGAATATGCAACCTACATGAAACTGAAAGTATGAGACTGAAAGTACAAAACTATGCAATAAATAACTTTGATAAATATTTTAAAAGAGAGGGAAAACCCATGAAATACCATGCTGAATATGCAACCTGTATGAAAGTGAAAGTATGAGCAGGATTGAAAGTAAAACACTATCCAACCTCAAAGAACATGAATAAATAACAAATGTTTGAAAGAAAAGAAAAAAATATGAAATGCAATGCTTTATTTGAAATACTTCTGCAGGAAAATATTAAAAATAGATCAAAAGTTATAAAAGACAACTATTAAAAAAGCGACATTGGGGAATTTTGATAAATGTTGAACAGGAAAGAATATCAAATAAAATTACATTCACTTTAAAGGGAAATATATTGCTTGATATTATATCTGTAGAAAACTATTAAAAACAGATCAAAAGTTTTAAATAGATGGAAAAAAAAACTTAGTGGCATTGGGGAACTTTAATAAATGTTGAACAAGAAAGACTAACAAATACAATTACATTCACTTTATAGGGAAACAAAAACTATGAAATACAATGCTCTATATTACATCTGTAGGAAACTATTAAAACAGATTGAAAGTAAAAGAAAAAATAACAAAATTTAAAAAAATTCTGACATATGTGAACTTCTATAAATGTTGAACAAGAAAGACTATCAAATGCAATTACATTAAAGGGACAGCTAGACCAAAAGAAGTTCATTTGTCTGTAAAAATTATCATGAGAGCCCATATATGGTCAAGAAAAATGATTATGTCACCTCCCGTCCCAGTCAAAAACAGCTTGCTCTTCTTCCTTCTTCCCCTCAGTCAAACCACAAAAAGATTCTCTCTGATTTAAACCACATAAAATAAAGATTATCTCCGATATGAACCACAAAAACAAAAAAAGATTCTCTCTGATTTTAACCACACAAAAAAGAAAAATTCCCTCTGAGTTTAACCACAAAAAAGATCTGCTTAATATACATTAAATGTTGCATGTCCAACATCTACGCTGCATTATTTTAAAACTTCACCACATTTCCTTCTTTCGATTATAAATCTATTTTGTACAACAATTGAAGGTCTGAACATCTTTATCTCATTTTTGTTGTCATCAATATCTTAGGAGATTAGATCAAATAAACATTGGAACTAGACTATGACAGTGTTGAATGTAGTTACTTTTGTCATGTTTTTTCATAGTTATCTATTATGCTAGTTACAGGGAAAACATATAGCATGTCTTTATGTCCGTTTGATATGGGTAAGTTCAAATCAAGTAAAAAGATTTGAATACAAAATTAACAAAGCTGAATTTATAAATGAAAAATGATATTATTGATTTGCACACATCTCTGGATATATATAGAAATATTCCTCCCCCCATGCAAGAAGTGAGCATAAAGACAGTCATGTTAGGGTTGTTTTGTATGGAGAATGTAGAATATACTTTTCAAGTGAGAATGTTCAACATGTTAAAATATATTTCATCTGGTTGAGGTTAAACTAAGATTTATATCTCTAATATTTTTGCCAATTGAGAGATTGCAATCTTTTCCAAATTTGCCAAGACATGTGCTTTACCAAACACGAGGTTCTACATTATATAAATTATAAAATCATGATAAAATAAACATGTGATAAACAACTTATTGGCTTCTTTTTTATGCCCTTCATTTCCTCTAATAGTTAAAGATTAACCAGTTTAAAAGATGACTTGATTTTCGCAATGACAAGTATTTTTCATTGACCATCATATCAACCTAAAACAGAATTACAAAGTGCATTTCTAGAAGTTGTTATCAGCTGGGTAATATTGAACATCATTTGATGTGATTGGCTGATAAGGTTCACAGGCACCACATTATATGGGAAACAGAAGTTAGTTTGATGCGTTAACTTGGCACACTCTTTCCTTTCGTTTTCATAGCATTTTCAGAGGGAACTTTACATGTTAGTGAAAATACAAAGTTGAAAGTAACATTAATGTTTGTGAGTTCAGTAACTTTATCAATGGGATTTTGTATGCAGATCATTCTTGGACTTTTTTAAAACCTTATCCTAAACTTTCTTTAATGAAAAACTTGTTCAAAGAATAATAAAGAGTAAATAAAAAGGGGAAAAAATAAATAATTTATGGATAATAAAATAATATATAAATCAAGGGATTTATTTACTTTACTAATTTAATAAAAACAAAAGATGTAGCACATCGATGGGTAACTTGGATTAAAAAAAATAATCATGAAACTAGAAAATATTGTGAATATTCCTCTTCTTTTTTTATTTCAAAGGAAAAGTATACTAATTATTTTCTTTCCAGAACACATATCATTATAGTTTTGTTTTTGGCCACCTTTTATTGCCTTTGCCCTTTTCCGAGCTGTCTTTTTCTAACATACCTTGGAGGAATAATCAATACGAGATGCACTTCCTGATTTCTCCTCAAAATAACCACCATAATTGTGATGTTCGTGAAAATTAACAAGTTTGAAGTTAATACAATTTTAAAACGAAAATAGCACACAAGCAAATAGCTGTTCTTACATGTTTTTTTTTACTAACTGCAGTAGGGAAACCAACAGTAAACAAATAAATAACTGGACACGGCTAGCATATTGATTTCTACAAAGAAATTATTGTATTTTCCAAGAAAATAATAGTTAGTGGTCAAGTTAAAGTTAAAGTGCTCTTTTAACTTATAAATGTTTCACTGCAGTAAAAAGAACACATTGTGTTTCAACACATTATGTTTCCACAAAAATAATAAATTTTCAAAAGATCAATTTGCAGTAATAGTTGTGACAAATATACCCTTCACTGCAGCATATAGAGGGATGCACATATCTTCCACATTACAGGCCTATTTATAGAAAATATGTCATGAACAAGTTATTTTGTAAGAAATTGCCCCCTTCACTCCCAACTTTATAATTTTCATTAAAATCAAGTTTGACGTTTAACCAGCTTTGAAATATGTACCCTTCAATGAGTCAGGGAGGGAACATGCAAACCTCTTTTGCATATAAAATACAAGGCTATTCATAGAAAATATGTAATGAACAATGTTCAAGTTCTGTTGTAAGAAATTGCTTCTTGATTTTTGTTTTTCATGAAAAAATATCAAAGCAAGTTTGAAGCTAATTAGTTTTGAAAGTATACCCTTTAAATGCAAAAGGCAGGCAGGCAGGCATTACGCAAACAACTTTTATAACCCGACAAGGTTATTCACAGCCAGGGGTATTTTCCATTGAGAAGAATTTGGGTTTCTGACGTCATACTCTGTGTTATCAGCAGGTTCCCTGGCCTGTGATGTCATAACTTCCTAGGCGGCTCTCGGCCAATCAGAGCGCTTGCCTCTAACCAGTGAACTTTCACTTGTAAGTTGTAATAACTGCGGAGAGAGTGCAGACTCGACTCGACTCGTGTAGATCAGGATCAGACGGCAGGAAATGTAATTTGCCAGTGACAGGTTAAGTGCCGTGTGCAAAAAAGCGTAAAACATGTGTGGCTTGTAGTTTTGGCAAAGAGTATAAATACCAACTGAGTTTTTAGCTCAGTATTCATAGCAGGTTTTCATAGTTTGTTTTGAAGATTGATTCTCAAAAAAGTTTTAGCCACACATGTGAGTACAGTAACTTTCACTGGGAAATGTAATACTAGCAAATTAAAAACTACTTGTTGGTCTTCAGAAAATTGATTGCATCTCGGATTAAACTCATCTAAACAATATTAACCACTACTTCAACAAAGTTTGCAGCTGAAACAAATGGTTTGAAAAACTTTTCTACAAGAATAATTGTCAAATATTGGAACTCAAAGTCCTCAGGATCTTTCAAGGAGATATAAACACCAAACGCATTTTTTATTCAAACTTTATCTTTGAAATTGACATTTATAAGCTGCTGATAACTATACTGTGATTATAATAAACTGAGACAGTGGATCAGAGACATATATCCGTGGCTGTGTCTATAAGCCGTTTCCATAGCAACCATGAAGGCATCTCAATCTGCATCACTGGTCCTCCTCGTAGGACTGGTATCACTGGTGCTGACCAGGATGGCAGGAGCATGCTCCTGCCTCAGATCAGAGTACCAGACGCTATACTGCACAGCCGATATAGGTGAGTACATCCATGCAGACTTATACATTCTTTGCTTGTCATTCTTTTTCAATCTCCACATGTTTCACTTTTTTCTCAATTTTCTCATTGACCTGTTCACTATTAGACTTATTGTAATCCCATACATGACCCACCAGGTACACGTAGACAATGGCTTCAATTTTGGATTTGTTTAATTCACTTTTTTTATTCATCAATATACCCTAAAATTTAACAGGAACACGTTTCTTATAAAACAGTTATCTGAAATAATGGTAAAAAAAAAAAAAGAAGATAAACAAAATGTGAGAAAAAAAAGGAGGGAAGGGGAGGGGATGACACATTTGCATAAATTTTCCCCACTAACATTATTGCTCCAGAGGATTTATTGCTGTGTTTATTATAGTTTGAATTTAAATTGGTGTTAGTACTAGATTTACGTTTATAGTTTGGATTAGCATTATAAGTGAGTGTTTAAAAAGTTGTAATCTATGTTGGCTTATGAAGAATGATAGTGCAGCAATTGTCACCAGCAAGATACAATGGAATACTAACTACTTGACTATAAAACATCTCTGGTTAAAATAAAATAAAAAATGGGCAAGAACCGTCTGTACAAATATTCCAAAAGTATTACACTTGTTAATAACTGTCTAGATATAGACTCAGCATCAAATTGTCCAGTTATGATTGTGATTAACCTCAAATTTAATTAGGACTTGTTAGGATACAATTAGGTGACATTTAAATCGGGTGGCGTGTGGTCAACAAAAAAATCTGCCCATAGACCACCATCATTATACATGAGTCATTTTGACGATTATTTACATAGACAGTATGTTGGCTGAGAATGCAAGCACGTCTATGAATAATAAGAATAAAAACAGATAACTTCACCAGGGTTTGCTTTGCTGTGGTATCTGTTCCCCTGGGAATTTTTTCTTGGCACATATTAGTGTGCCACATGATTGAGATACAAGGGGAATATATAAGCAAGTCATTTGCTCGGGACCCGCCCACCATTCTCGCTCTCCTTACCCCATGCCATTACTCGTAGTTGATTTTGGCTGAAAAGAGAAAGTGGCCAGCACATGTAGTAGGGTTAACACAACATTCATTTGTTGTAATGGTCTTTGGTCTTTACCTTTTTTACTGAGCATGTGATCATATGAAGTAGACAAAAGAGAAAATAACTTTAACAGTACTCATTTGCTCTGCCCCCACACTCCCTTCCATATTGATTTTTGCAGAAAAGAAAGGGAATAAAAGTATATAATGATACTGATAAGGGTAAGATATTGCTGGTTTTACTGTTTGGTCCCCTCCCCTCTTAGTAAGTTGATCTTGGCAGAGTAAGGGGGGGGGGGGGGGGGGGGGGGCGATGTCCCCCTCTTGGTGGGATATGTATAAGTCTATGTGTGTTTCCGATTCACAAAGTGAACAGAGTTATCCTTTCAAGACGTAATAATTTCTGTATAGAAACATAATTATACATTCTTAATCCAGTGTTTTTGCCAGGACCATTGCCACCATGAAAGGGTTAATTGACCCCCTGGGAGTAGGGTTCTTGGCAGGAACTGGTGGTCGATGAATAAGCATGTTCCTCTTCCAATTTCTGGGTCTGGGAAGGATGCATGAACTTGGTGAGCCACGTACGTCTCAATTATAAAATTGTATCAAGTAACTTCATAAGGTCGCTCTAATCACCCAATCACACACTTTCCTAAGCTACAGTCAGTACCCAACTAAATTCATCATCTCACCACAGTAGTATGTCAACATTCTAGATGTGTATACTTGCCACCACAAACAACAAATATTTAAGTTCAAATCTTGAACGACAACCAGTTCAGGGCCCCAATACATATAGAAACAGAATTAATGGTACACAAAATCAATTGATCAATCATGTTATCAATTAATTGATTATATATGCTCATTATGATCCTTTCATGGCCAATGTCGAATGTTGATGCAACGTCGGTCCAACAAGTTTGTCTATTGTTTCCTGATAGACTTGCTACCTTTTTCTTCCTTAGAGACCAAAGAGACAATACAGAGCAAATAGTTTGTTTACAGAGATTCTGACTCATTCTCTGACTGTCTCATCAATCTACAATATTTAATTCTGTGTAACTATTTTGATTCATGAAGATATTTATTTTCTATGTCTTTCTCAGTGATGAAGGGAACCATAAAGAGTAAAGAGTTTGTCTATGGAGCAGTCGCAGCAGTCGCGAACAACAAGGTCTTCAGTTCATCTCAAGACTCAGACTCGTTCTCTGACGTATACATCTCGCGGTTTGCCTACCAACATCCACTCTTTGCAATCTACAATGTCACAAACTGTTAAATTGCTTTATTTAAAAAATACATTATTTTCTATGTCTTCCTCAGTGATCAAAGGGACCATAAGGAGTAAAGAGTTTGTCTACGGAGAAGCAGCAGTCACAAACAACGAGGTCTTCAGTTCATCTTAAGATTCAGACTCGTTCTCAGATGTGTACATCCCAAGGTTCACCTACCAACATCCACTCTTTGTAATCTACAATGTCAGGATCTGTTCAATTGCTCTAACAAATACATTATTTTCTATGTCTTTCTCAGTGATCAAAGGGACCATAAGGAGTAAAGAGTTTGTCTACGGAGAAGCAGCAGTCACAAACAACGAGGTCTTCAGTTCGTCTCAAGACTCAGACTCGTTCTCCGACGTCTACATCCCGCGGTTCGCCTACCAACATCCGCTCTTCGTCATCTACAACGTCTCTATCAATGCCATCTTCAAGGGAGAGAAGGAGTTATCCGGGATGAAGAAGATCACCCTTTCTAGCGCAGGAACAGACTCTTTCTGTGGCATCACATCGTTAGAGGAGGGAGAGACTTATGTTATTAGTGGTAAGTTACAGCACAACATTTTCATTAGTTTCTCCCTTTCTGGACAGATCTTTCTTTGGCATTATATCTCTGGAAGAGGGGGAGACTTTAAAACTGCAAAACAAATTGTCATAATTTTTTGCTGAATCATTAGTTGTACCGTTATTTAGAAAAAAGGTCCATCAATCATAATGATAAAAGATATACAACCAAATATATGATTGAACATTAAAAGAGATCACAACTTTCCGGCACATACATAGATTGGCTCTTTTTAAAGGGAGAGATCCACTTTTGCAAGCCAAAATTCAAAAGTTGCGAGGTTATTGTCTTATATGAAAGGAAATGTCATTTAATAGCATGCCTGAAAAAATTAGCGCTTGAAATCTCTTTTTCGTGGAGTTATAGACCTAAAACTGAATAAACTGAGGGACGTCGGTTAATTAGGTACATACGTATTTTCGGCCGGTGAGTAAGTTTGTACATAGATTTCACGGAGTACCAGATCGGTATGCATGACCCCTACGTGACCCGCGCTAGCTACGTGACTCGCGCATAAGTACTAATGTGTGAGCATTTACCAAGCAAAATACCCAAACATCGCTTAAACTGACTACATGTAATTATATATTCTTTCTTTTTGAGATCTTTTTCCGTGACATACGTTAACAAATGTCGGCTTCACAATACCTTTACGAGAATTAGTACTATATTGTTGTAATATTATGCTAAATCAGTTGAACTCCTTTATTGACCGATATATAGTTTAAATAGAGGGACGCATTCGTTTTTCATTCGTAGAATCCAAATTAGAGGGCTGTTCGCTCTGATTTTTTTTTTGCGTGTTACATTGATCCCCATCCGTCAACTGAAAGCTGTTCAGACGTTTTGTAAAAGTGGACCTGTCCCTTTAATACTCCCTTGAAGGAACTCATACAAAATTTAAAAGATTGTCTGAATATGTCTCGACAAAATATTGATCTTCTCAAAAATAATTTTCCATAATTGGAAACTCCCACACATCAGACACTATCAAAGCACAGTAGCTATTAACCCATGAAAGACTATTATTTTGAATTTGGTGACACGCATTTTCCATATTCTCCATCCTTTGATATTCTTCAATTAGTTAACAGCAATTGACCAATTCAATTTCTTGCCAATGATATGACCAACACCTCAGCGGTCATGGGTTCTACATCATTGATTCTGTGATTGAATAAGCAGACACTTCTCTGAAAAATTAATTCAGCAATTGAGTAGAATATTTTCACAGTCCATTGGCTTTATTAGATTGTATGAGAGCTAGGAATGATTGCCTTCCAAAAATGTAGAATAGATGAGGTTTCTATTTTGGAGATTTTAGTAATTTGTTAATCTTGCATGGGTGTAAATTATGTACTATCTCACAGAATGTGAACCCATAATGCCTCCATCGATATAACTTTTATTGAAACAATATTTCAAAGCTTGAATTCACATGATAACTACTAAATAAAAATTCATAATGTTAAAAAGAAAGATGCATCAAACATTGCCTTTTCTACAAATTAAGATTGATATTGAAACAAAGAGCTCAATATATTGGGCTTTACAGTAGCTAGGTGAAATAGAATTTATCCCTCACCAGCTTTTCAAACTTTGTTGTTGTTCTTTCAATGTCAAGGTTTCTATTGGGAAGATGAAGTGAATATTGGTCATTGTAGTAACTGGGTGGAGCCCATATATTCATCTCTCAGAATTCTTAAGAAGAAGTTTCTTAATTTTTGTTTTGTGCATGTTAACAAAGTTACTAGATCCCTTTAACAACTTAAGTTTAACAACAAAATAGATTTTTATGTTCAATCAGCATATTTCAAATCATGTTTAATTTATATCAATTGTTTATATTTTTTCAACTGGCAGGTTTCTATTGGGAAGGTGAGCTCAACATCGGTCTCTGCAGTAGCTGGGTGGAGCCATATAAATCCCTCACTAATCTCCAGAAGAGGGGACTCAGGCGTCTGTATGCCAAGACTTGCGACGACTGCAAGGTAAGATTACCATATGTCACTATGCTCATCCTAATCCCTCTCTTCATATCTGGTTGTTTTCTCTCTTTACCCCAAAATAAATTAGGAATATTATCAAAAATTATCTGCCAAGAGAGTGGTTTTCGGGTTTAAAAAAAATGTCACTCTAATAGCTTATGCTGAATCTCATAGTTTACGATTGACGGCTTCATCGACAAATTAAGGATATAAAGGAGTATTCATTTAATCCCTAGGTAATCGTGCAATTGTTTTTTAAGACCAATATAATAAACCAATAATTTGTTATACTCCTATACAACCAAAGTAAAGTTTTATCATTTCTTTATTTCCGATATTCTTTCTCCACATAGGTCTGTTCACAGTGGGAAAGTGGCTGCGATTCGTCTTTTGGCTGCTCCGTTCCTCACGACTTCTCGGACTGCAGTTCGCGGAACACGATGTGCATGCGCAAGGCCAGCGGGAAGTGCGCCTGGAAAAAGAACAAGTACCTCAAGCTTTGCTGATCGAGATACGGACCCAAGAAACAAGTACAAAGAGGAACAAGTACAAAAGACAAGAAATGTGTCAAATAAATAAGTACTGGTACTAGCTGAAGGATTGCTGACCCAGAAAGTTGAATATAGAATGTATATGGAACAATGGTTCGCTAAAAGAGCAGCGAATACAGAATATAAAGAACAATGATTTGCTGAAAGATCAGTGGGAAAAGGGTGTATATTCCAAGCCGAGCTGAAAGAGGAGTCTACCTACATTATGTATATGGTGCACCTAAAACTATGCTGATTAAGAAATGGTTCTTTAGAAAAGTACCTTAACTTTTGATGAGGGGAAAAGAAGAGGTTTATCAAAGAACCATGGGAGGTAAGCGTTAGCTCTGAGATATATACATGTAATTATGGCCCAATGGATGAGAACCGGTCAAGAAAGATGTGCCGAGAGAGATAAGAAGCCTACAAAGTCAAAAGTAAATCAAGTACAATGACCTGCAAGATCTTCCAGCAGTCTTTTACTTCAAAAAGATATTCCTATAAAGGAACATGCGGACAATGTATTATTTTGTGAACAGTAATACAATGAATTGGGGTGGATGATGGGTGTAGAAAATACAGCAATTCTCCTAGCCAAAAGTTGGTGTCATGTGTGAACAAGGCACTCATCAGCATGATGTGGGGTAATTGTGAATGGGATGGGGACAGTCGATCAGAACAACAACAAAAATCCTTCAAAACAACATCCCCCTAATTGGGGGCATGTATGAACAAGGCATTCATCAGTAAGATGTGGGGTCATTTGTAGACAACTAGATGAGATAGGGGGTGGATTAGGATGGAGGCTGTCATTACAAAGTAACAATCTCTCAAACAACACCCCCAAAATACAGGGACATATGTGAACACAGTGTTCATCAGCACAATGTGAAGTAATTACAGATAACCAAATGTATGAGGGGATGCCGTGGAAATCAATATGAGAGATGGGATGTATATGGGATGGAGGCAGTCATTATACAAAATAGCATCTCTGAAAACATCATCCCCCAAATTGGAGTCATGTGTGGACAAGGTGGTCATCCCATGATGTGGGGTAATTTTGGACAACAGGATGAGAGAGGGGGACGACAGATGGGCCACATCCCATGTCACACTGGGAGTTAACACCTCAGTGATGATGGTGACCTACATATAGCTCCTACTTTTATATAGCTTTGATGCTTGTTTTTATTATTATTAATGAAAAATGGATAGTTGTTTACTGCGTAATCACTCATGCAGAAGAAAACAACTTCTGCTATATAGATTCAGCATGGAAAGGGTCTTCAAAGGAACTTTTCAAGACCTACATGCAGCTACCAAGAGTAATATTTTAAAAAATCAGAATTTGTAATGAAAAATTGATGGTTGTTTATTGCAAAATCATTCTACAGAATGTAGATGCTATCTGAGGTGTGACAAACAAATGTGTGACAAAAATGCAGGAGTTTTTTTTCTGCACAATTGTGCCAGCAAAAAAAAGGTCCTTCATGCTGATTTTATTCATTAAACCTGTTTCTACCTAGATATTAAAACTTGCATGCAGTATGATAATCAAACAGGTTTTCATAAAAAAAAGAGTCAGGTTTCATATTGTGATTTGCCAAAATATTAATTTGCCAAGAACGATTAATGTATGAGTAGTTTAAATTGTACAGTACTATACATAAATAGGTCACTCGTATACATTTATGTTAAATGTGTTGTTAATAGCCAAATGTGCAATTCTTTAACAAAATTCAGACTGTCTGTGGTACACTATTTTACTAAAGAAATAATCATATTCTACATTTAGATTACATAGACAACAAATAACAGATTTTGTTAAATACAATAAAACATTAAAAAAAGCATGGTGCAAATTATTAAACATTTTAGTGGTAAATTTGTTGACTCAATTGCATTGAACCAATCAACCACTTATTAAACTATTAACAACAGATTTCAACTGTATATTTTCTAAATAATTAAATCATCTATGTGATGTTTTACTAAATGCTACTAGGTTTGAAAAATGTTCATTTCGTATATCATTCCTTCAGTTTGTTAAACACATTCCGTATGTTAGTTTGTCAAATACATGTGAGGGAAGAGAACATTAATTGATGTTACCAGGCGAAACATAACTATTATATTTTATCAAATGTATTCAATATATTTATATTTCACAAAAGGACTATTCATAACATATATATGTGTGTGTCTTGATTCTGAATATTATGTTGTATCATGTAGTATTAAAACTATGCATTCATGAATGAAAAAAAAAACATTGGCATTTTCTGATTTTGACTCAATATTACATTTGTTTCATTTAATTAATTAGTTATCATTCATCACCAACTTACAAGAACAATAACTAATAATGTAATAGCTTCAAAAGGATAAAAGATAAATGCATGTTATATGTGTGTGTGCGTGTGCGTACATGTGTGTGTGTGGGTTTGTGTGTGTGTTTAATTATATGTGTGAGTAAGTGTTTGTGATAATGTTTGTGTGTATGTATGTATGTGTGTTTGTTTGTTTGTGTGTGTGTGTGTGTGTGTGTGTGTGTGTTTGTGTGTGTGTGTGTGTTTGTTTGTGTGTGTGTGTGTGTGTGTGTGTCTGTTTGTGTGTGGCATACATGTATGTGTTGAGATAGAAAGTAAGGTAGGTAGGTACAAAGACAGACAGACAGACAGACAGACAGACAGACAGACAGACAGACAGACAGACAGACAGATAGATAGATAGATAGATAGATAGAAAGATATATAGATGGAAAGACGGAGAGATAGAAAGATAAACAGACAGACATATATGCAAGATGGAGATACATTAACCCCTTGGCTACGGGAACCGGGTGGGTTGTGTACAAAGTCTATGGAGATTTAAGAAACTCGTAGGGAACGGGTTAACTGCTATTACATGCCAAGCTCGCATTTTTGCGAGTTACAATACACACAAATGCCATAGAGCATTAAAATCCCTGGCACGTTAAGAGTTAATAGTGGTAGGGAAGCAGAGAAAGCTCTTAGTACAATTTGAAAGCACTGCATCAATTAACCTCATTTTCCACCCGCCTCTTGAGGTTTAGTTTCTTCATGCTCCTAACATCTCATCCCAGTTGGCCGCAGAAGGAACCATACTATAATCGTAATATCGCATTTAACCCCTTCAGCTCGAGATGCCGAAATCCACATAGACTTTGTACATAGCCCACTCGGTTCCCATAGGCAACGGGTTAACTCCTTGAGTGGTAATGCCGCATATGTGCACTACACAATACACACAAATGCCACAGAGCTGAAACATACCTGGCATTCAAAGTGCAATCTCTGTATACCTGGGAGAAATTTTTTTTGGGGGGTGCATAAACTTATTAAATTGAAATCTTTCAGATCTTATCCCCAAAATCTTCAGCATAGAGTCTATGGATATTGTGTGTTATACCAAATTTAATATGTATGTAACTTTAAAACTTGGGGAAAAAATAATGAATGTATGATATGATAGGTTTCTGTATTACCCCAAACAGTAGTTACTCCTTTTACACAGAATAATCTAAACACAATACTTCATTATGAAATCATACAAATCCCCCTTTAAAAATTGAATTAAGCAACATCCTAAAGGAAATCAACATATGAATTACTGGCAAAGCTACTGAAAGATACCCATGACGCTTTAAGTGATACATTTACTTTTACATTTAAGATTTTCCAAAAGTGATATATGAGACTTCAGTCATACAGTATATCATTGTAAGATTCTCCTGAATGATGTATGATAGTTTCATAGAAAATGAACACTATTTACCCTGCCCCATATTCATAAAACCCTGCTAAGTTCCTTGCTAAGTGTATTTCAAATGATACAGTTTAGTGAGCAACAAACAGTTTCCCTAGTCCCCAACTAGGGTTAGCTGGTTAAGCCTTAGTTACCCACTACGTTGATCCTAGTTAGCAACTAAAAGATCTTGTTTTTCATTGTTGGCCACGTCATCAAAAATTAGACTTAGCAAGGAACTAAGTTATCAGGCTTTTATGGATATGGGCCCTGGGGGGTGTTTCACAAAGATCCTAAGATGAACTTATCTCTAAGTATGGAGAGCCATTAGTTTCTTTGAAAAATTGTTTTAAATGTCCTTTTCAAAGGCATAAGATGTTGATTTAAATCATTAATATTTTCTATTATCAAGGAAATTCCATGTTTTTGATGTAAAATTTATGACAGTCTCAAGTACTTGCATTCTTGGTTTTGAAAATATTTTATTCCAAGGCTACAAATGGCTTTCCATAATTGTTAAGTCCAACTTAGAGTTAAGTTCAACTTAGGATCTTTGTGAAACACCCCCCTGGTGATCAAGGGAAATTCTTGTCAGATTGTATCATCTACTGCCCACTGAATTTGACTACAATCAGAAAGGGAGCATTCTGGAACGCTTTTCATTCAATCATAAATATCTCCATAATTAAGGAGACATTTGAAAAATCAAAACATACTTCAATCTTCTGTTACCATAAGCCAAACAACAATGTACAATAGAAATATGCAAGCTCCAAGTGATTTTGTGTGAATTTGACAAAGTTAACGTATCACTTTAATAGGTGTCCCTCCCATCTAGTTGATAAATATAAATCTCCATTACATGGGATATTTTCAGTAACCGCTTCTGTTGAACCAATAATGCAAATGCCAAGTATCCCATTCTGTGTTAAGGAGGCCATTATTATTCTACATCGTCCACATACAAAAATCCAGATGCACACTTAATTTGTCTCCATCGCTCATTCACATTTTTGATCCACATATTTGTCCTCATCATCCTTATCATCTTATATTTCCAAGTTATAACTGCTTGCATAATCATGAAATGCATTATGTTTCTTCTTTTTTTAATAATGTGTTTTTATATCTGTCTTCTATTCTTCCACATGCATAAATATGTCGGAGAAGTATAGCAATAAAGAAAACATGACGTGATTGTCCCATTAGCTTGTCTTCCACCATGGTGGTGATCAATTTTATCATTTTTGTTTCCATATCGACCACATTCTTATCAGTTTTATTACTGCTGTCAACATTCCTAATCCTCTAATCCTCTGCTGAGACATTAGCGCCCAGGGGCTAGAGATAAGAAGTGCCAACCCTGATAAAATGTACTGGATGCAAGCTTGAGTGCTCAAAAATCACTACCGCTCCTCAGCCCTCCAGGAGCGGTATTCAGCTAGCTATAGAATTACCTAATGAGATTAGACAGAGAAAGAGAGGGGGGTATCTAGGAAAGGAGTAAAGGAAAGAAAGAGATGAAACATACATTAGATGTAGATAGGGAGGACATAATAATAAGAGAGTGGGACGGCAAGAGGGAGGGAGGGAGGGAGGGAGGGATGGATGGATGGAGGGAAAGATGTAGGGAAGGAGGGAGAGAGGTAGGGGATATAGGGGAGGAGGAAGGAGGAGGGAGGGGAGGGAGGGGAGGGAGGGGAAGGAGGGAGGGAGGGGGAGGGAGGGGGAGGGAGAGGGAGGGACATATGAAGGTATTATGAAAGATAGAGAGAAGAGAAGAGAATGGAAAAGGACAACAATTAAATAACAGCAGGTTGAGTATGGGAGAGGAGGGTATTTAAACAAGGTATACATAAGAATTGAAAATGGCTAGAGAAAGGGAGAGAGGGTGACGGAGATGGTTTAAAGGCAGAGAGGGGAATAAAAGCTGCAATTACAATCAAACCGAGAAATTAAAGGAGCAATATTTTGACGGGTTGCGCTTCAGTTATCCAATGACATTAATCTAAGCTCAAGGTAAAAACAAAAATAATGAGCAAATGGTGATGAGGAGGAATGGATAGTTTCATTTGGTAAAGCAGCATATAATAATTCTAGAACTGGTATTAATATATATTTCTGAAGACACTAGACCTAACTATCAAACAACTGAGAGTACTACATGTGGCGCTCCTCCTGTTAAAAAATGCATGTATGTTCTTTTTATTTTCTGTATTTTCACTTTTGGGCTAGTGTATTAGCCAAAACTAATCCTTTTTGCAGATATCTACATGTAATTATGAAAAATTATACAATTAGATATGAAGTGAAAAATAATACACCTACATCAGATCAGATGATAACTGTCGAATATCTCATCATGCGAAGTGAAGATGAAATAATTGATCACACCGCCCCCAATCACAATTAAATGCAGGACAGGTGTGGTCATATTACCATGACAGTAGAACGACATGAATCAAAAGTAGCAGTGGCCTAGCTAGATGGGGCAAGCCCCCCCCCCCCCCCTCCCCCCATCCCCTCCCCTCTCACTGGGTTCTGTGTAAAAAATACCCCATCACTGAAATAGATAGAACCAGAACGTCAATGACGTAGCGCTCATCCGGCATCTCGCAACATCAAATATCGCAAATTTCATGTGGTACACTTTTCAACTGGTCAAAAAATAAAAATGTGATGCCCTGGAAGGGACAGAAAAATTAATTTTAAAAAAATTAGAGTGAAAAAAATATAAATTTGACGCCCCAGAAGAGACATGGGAAGAAATTTTTTTTTTTTTTTTAATTAATTAATTTTAAAAAATAAATGTAAAAAAAATATTTAAAACAAAATTTTTTAAAAATAAATAAATAATAAAAATAAATGAATAAATAAATTAATTAAAAATTACCATAATTAATTAATGGAGAAAAATTTCAAAATTCTGTGTAGAAGTTTAGTGTACCAAAGTTAGCTCTACCAGATAAAGCAAACCAAATCAAAATCGGTCGAGAAATGAAGGAGAAGAAGCATTTTTTGTGATTTTTGGAATAAATTTGCATAAATTACCATAATTAATTAATGGAGAAAAATTTCAAAATTCTGTGTAGAAGTTTAGTGTACCAAAGTTAGCTCTACCAGATAAAGCAAACCAAATTAAAATCGGTCAAGAAATGAAGGAGAAGAAGCATTTTTTGTGATTTCGAATAAATTTGCATAAATTAGCATATATAATGAATTTCACGATTCTGTGTAGAAGATTTAAATCCCCCTCCTAGCCCTATTTTATGAAACAATCAGAATCAAAATCGGTTGAAAAATAACGAAGAAGAAGCATTTTGAAAACTGTGGACGGACGGACGGACGGACGGAAGGACGGACGGAAGGACGGACGGAAGGACGGACGGAAGGACGGACGGAAGGACGGACGGACGGACGACGGACGCCACGCCATGGCATAAGCTCATCGGGCCCTTCGGGCCGGATGAGCTAAAAAACTAATTAGTCTTAGCATGATTGCCTCAAACATGTTTAGAAATGTTGATAATTGGCTAAAAATGTGTATAAAAGCACCTAAAGACCAAAAAAGTGCAGATACAAGTTTTTGAGAACATATTCAACTCATGAGAAACGATTCCCACCTCGTATCCCCTGCCACTTCCCCCCCCCCCCCCCCCCCCCCCCCCAAATAGGATAGACTTTGTCACTGAAAAGCAGTGAAGAGTAACAATTCCTCAGGGAAATAAAAGTAGAATTTAACCTCTTCAAAATCAAATCCGTCTTCAATAGGTGAAAAGCATGACACAAGAAATGCGTTATAGAACCTTTCCAATCGTTGTCCCCAGTGTGAACATAGAGGGGGCTCATCCAAACTCACTAAAGTGATAAATCAAGTTTCACATGGTTAGTTCCCTTGATGGACCTACTACACCTTTCAAAATCTATCATTAAATTCTGTTATTAAAGTCTATGGAAAATAATGAATAACCTAACATCTGATCAAACACAATGGATTAAAATGGCAAATAAAGCATATTTTGATGAGTTGTTAATTAATCCATTAATCCAATGATGTTAATCTTTGAAGCTCTCTGTAAAAACAAACATAATAATGAGCAAATAGTGAAGATGAGGAATTAATAGCTTCATATGGCAAAGCAGCATATTATAGTATAATTCTAGAACTTTTATTAAGATATATTTCTGAAGAAATGTGCAAATGTACGATGAAAATGCAGATATCGAGTAATAAATAACATTGAATCCTTTCATCCCTCTGACCATGATGTTCATATAATCCCTCCCACCCACTTACCCCTGGTTCTAAGGGTATTATCATTGGCATCAAACTTATTAGGTTATACCTATACTTGCATCAAATCTCTTGCAAGAATCAGGTATTGCGTTCCCCCCTCGGAGGTTTTTCAAGCATCAGTTTTCCTGTAACTTCATCAAGACTACATGATTCTTTAAAAAAAAGGAAGTGTAATATACAAATTAACCCATTGACTACGGGAAACAGGTGGGTTGTGTACAAAGTCTATAGAGATTTCAGAATCTCGTAGTGAACGGGATAAGAAACTGTAAAGTATCAGCCATTGCCAAGGAACATTTTTCTATCATACCTATGATGCTATCAGATTTCCCCTTTGGCAGCAAACCTGCAAATATAATTTTATTCCCATAATGACATCTAATCTCTTGTATTATGTTCCATCCTTAGATTTTCAAAGCACCTGTTTTCTAAAAAAAAAAAAAAAAAAAAAAAACACTTCATTTACTTTCTGTCTGACATTATTTAAAGTATCTTCCAGATTTGCTTGTTACCCATTCAGGACTGATCTAAAAAATACTCTGTTTGGAACCGACATCAAAATTGTGCCATACCAAATCAAACAGTCTTAACCCCTTGACCACGGGAACCGAGTGGGTTGTGTACAAAGTCTATGGGGAACAGGTTAAAGGGATAGTTGAGTTCTGGGAGAGGGAGTACAGTTTTAGTCAAACTGAATTTTAGTAACCAAAACCTGCATCATTACATAACAAACTAATAGTTATAACTCCACCATGCTCAAAAGGAATGAAACAATTACAAACGTATTTGCTGGTGTATTAACCGCACCTTTTTTTGTGTGCAAAAATGGGGGTGCGGTTAATACACGGGTGCGGTTTATAGCGTATTAACCGCACTTTTTTCAATTTTTCATTTTTTTTTTAATGGGGGTGCGGTTTATACACAGGTGCGGTTTATACACAGGTGCGGTTTATACACCGGCAAATACGGTAAGTAAAAAGCCTGTTATCATTCAAAAAAGAGCTGTTTAAACTAAAGAGGGGGCTTTCCAAACCGCATTTGTTTAAACCATTTTAAATAAAATATTGTGCATGTGATGTTTTGTTGAATAAGTGATTAGATAGAGAGATACAATCAACAACTCTCTAAAAACCTCTTTTGAACATTTTTGAAAAGAGGAAGCATTTTAAAACGAATTTTAACGGCTGGTTCAAAATTATCGAATACTTGTGGGGCCCCACATTTATTACAAATGGTTATGTTTATGGATATTTCAGCCGTTTCTGAACCGATTTTGCTCAAACAAAGTTTATTCTGCCATTAAAATTGTATGCTCTTTCAAATTTGACACTCAGTTTTTCATTATCTCACACAAAACCATCCCTTTAAACACATTATAAATAATGAAGGCGATTACATTTGTTCTGGTTAACAAAAGAACAACCTGTAACAAAAATATTTATTTCAGGAGATACCCTAACCGGTTTTGAATCCATTGCTCGTATCAAGCATTATCTTCTATCATGTCTATCCTAAGATGCTTTTTCTAGCATAACTTGTTGTACTAACTCCATGTTTTGATACAGCTCAGTAATTTCCCTAAAGATATCGTTGCAAAAATAGTCTATGACAAATTAATTGGTTTTATGAGCTTATTATGAGCAAAACATTAAAACAATGGAAATAATAGGAACACCTGGCTCGCAAGAGCTTTACACTTTCATGTAAAACCTTAGATATGTTCACGTAATGATTACTTTCCATGAAGAATCTGTTGAATTTGAAGGAAGTAGACATTACTATACCAGTGGGATACACACTTGTTTTTCTTGGCCAGAATATCCTCCTGCTCGTGAGTCAATTCCATGGGGTGGAATATAAAGTTTCCAACAAGAAGTCTAAGACATTAGACAAAACTGCAAGCTAACCCACGTCCCTTTCTT
>JBAMJV010004028.1:0-108782 GCA_037951105.1 Echinarachnius parma | reverse complement strand
ATGTCTATTCATTTCTGATAATTATCCGTACCAATGTTATAGCAGGTTTATTACTTATATAAATAGTTCGTATATACCTTTCGAGAGCCATATGATTGAAGTATTGGATGAATACACACTCGACAATATTAACATAGTCATGAACATGTATCATTTTTAGACGCATCTGCAACGAAGTGGTATCTTGTTGAAGGATGCACCCGTTATTCCATTATACTATGTGTATCTATTGTATGACTGACTGATTGTAGTAATACATTTGTAGTACTTTATATTAGATTAACAATTATCACTCCCTGGTACAACGGAATTATATAGCTCATAAACTACATAATAAAGAATGCACGTCAACGCAATGCTTGTAGTAGTTATATGACACGCTTTGAACTTGTACACGCCAGTGAAATTGTTTTGGTATGTACATTATATTAATTAGGTTACAATTAACATAATATTGTGATCTCGCAAATATGTCGGCCTCCTCACTAGAAGATAGGCACTTACCAATGGAAGAATATTGTAACAAAAAAAAAGCCAATAATGAGCAGTGGTGACGCCCGAGTCAAGTAGGATGAGGGGGGGGGGGGGGGTGGGTAGACAAAGAGAAGACAGAGTTGAACAGCGTTGAAATTATGATATATATGATATATGATTCTCTTTAATTCCTTGTTGGGGCAGTAAGTGGGGCATGTATTAAAATGGGGTGAGTTTGGGGGATGACTATAATGTCCCTTGCCCCCTCACAACTTTGTCTTTGCTTTAGAGCCTCAATGATTTACTGTGCACAGGATGTATGGAAGATGGAAGCATGGTTAATTACAGAGTTGGGGATGTGAATTAAATGTGAATAATAAAAACCATACCAGTTTTGACAGGGTGCAACTATATGAATAACGTTAGGTCGCTTGATTTTACACATTTCAGGATTGAAGAATGATATATTTTGAAATTTTCATTCATGTCCAAGGCCTGTTTAGATGTGTACAAACGCTTATTAACAACAACGAAAGCAACATCAACAATAATAATAACAACAACAACACCAAACTCATTGTGGCATATATTTATGATGTTTGAAATTAATATTTTTGTCAGATCATTGACAATGTGTATATTTTAGGTAATTATTAGGTATTATACAAAATAGTACTAATTCATTTTAATAGCAAATGTTTAAGTCAGGAAATTATCATAATTACGATCGAAGAGATAGATGTTTGGCGAACAATACATGTCTCCCTATAAAAAATAATTTCGTATTTATACAACAAGGTCAAGAATCGGAAATGACTAATAACGTAATTACGAAATCCTAGTATTGCAAGGATATACGGCTAATTATATACAGTTGTTCGATGTTATTTATATAATTACTCGATATTAATGGTCGGTACAATTATGAATATCACCACGTAGTTTCGACAATGTCTACAGCATTGGCGTAGTGTGGTCGGACTGATTGGGGGGGGGGGGGGGGGGGGGGCACACTCATTATTTGGGGCATATACCTTTTGTATTTTTTTTTTTTCTTCAAAAATGTTCCCCTTATGTTTTTAATTGTTTTTGTCTTCAAATTATTGGGGCACAGGCCCCCGTGCCCCCCCCCCCCCCCCGTCGCTACGCAACTGGTCTACAGTGAAACCAATACCACAACCCATAAACATGACAAGAGTATTAATACATAATGCAAATCATACATAATAATTATTGTAACGTATTAATATCGTAATGGCGGTTAATTCCTAATTGATGATTTCGGTTGATGATTATGGTTGATTACATTATGATAAATGACGCGTGCATTGACAATCAAATTATTCAGAACACAATCCAGCTTAAACATTATACTATATATAGGCAAACAACATGTTCGGTGTACGTAATCAAAAGCTGACATGTTCGTTTACCAATAATCAACGAGGAAGACTGTAATATAAAGAATAAATAAGAACTGAAAAGTGTAATTGGTAAAAATCGTAAAAGAAAATGTAATGTAGACGTTCATGTACTTTAAAAAAATAAAAATGTGCCTCCTCTCGGCTATGACAGTATCATTTCTGATTCCTAAATTGATATGAATGCCTCTAAACAGTGGCGTAGCGTATTCGGACTGATTTTTATTTTTTATTTTTTCATTATTATTCTTATTTTATTTATTTGTATTTATTTATTTATTTATTTATTTATTTATTTATTTATTTATTTATTTATTTTTATTTATTTTTTATTTTTTTATTTTTTTTGGGGGGGGGGGGGGGCCTAATTTGTATTTATAGGCGCACTCTATATGTATTTCTTTATTTTTGTATAGGATTGTCTCTTGTTTTGTGTTGCTTTTGTTAACTTGTAGGGCACGGTGTGTTTATTTGTTCATGGCTTCTCACGATAAGCTTTCATAATTTCTTGGTTGATATTTAGACATGGGCGTACGGGGGCTGATGTGGTCTCTTTCCCGAACAAATGAAATATATAGAAATTAAATGCCTTTTCCCTGGATATTGGGATTTTCATAATTATCGAACGCCCATGATCATAGACATGCCTTAGGCCTTTACAAATCCATCACTTATTGAGCATGTCGAGTCATACTGGTCATTCGTACTGCTACACTTTTAATGATCATTCTGCTAATGATACTGAACTAATTCAATCTTTACGAGAGGTAGTGCGACTATTGTCTCACTTAAAAACCATTTCGACATTCAAAATAATAACAAGTGTTTTGTTTAGTATTATTAACCGAGACTTTGAGTGACATTTAGCAAGGATGTCAATACAATGATAGCAAGGAATTTTAAGCGCTTGAAAACAAAATTTACTTCTTCGGTCATGAAATGAAAAGGATGAATAAATTTCAAGTCGCAAACTTGTGGCGATAGGGAAATATTCATAAACATTCAAATTTGTAGCGCACATATAGGCCTACTATAGCTTTCCCTGTAGATTAAATTTTGTCAATTGCAATGTATGCATATCACATGGTAATGTTATAATCATACTAAAGAACTTTAATTATACATACAAATATGTACATAGAATAGTGCTTACCACATACTACGAAAGTTGCCTGCATTACACGTTCATAAATGTGAATGCAAAACGCTGAACACGGATCGATTACTCACCACGACTATCATTTTGAGCGCATCGGTATACTTCGGTTTCAGTTCCGTGATTACGATCGGGAAAAGCCGAGTTCCGAACTCGGCCCGATAGCATCTCGCAAAACTTCCCCATAAAATTTAAAGTCTACAAAACGTGCATTAATCACCGATTTATTTGTTGTACATAATCCATTGCCCACGGTAAGCTGTTGAACAATATATAGAATCTATTGAAATTGCATGGTTGTTGAGGCAGAGGGTTTATATTGCTGTTAATTTTTGTTAATATTTCACGAGCTTGCATAGTCATGGTTGGGATGGCCCATTTCTAATTTAGTAGGTCTTAAACCGTATTTAATCATCACGTTTTTGTTTTTATTTCTTCCTAGTGATTATTTCAACGAAATGTGCAATATTATGGGTTATCGTTTGCCGATCTTCTAACCTCTAACAATGGATCTAAATATGGATTCCAAGACATTAATTGTCAGACAGCGAACATAATTTTATTATTGGCTAAAAATAAACATGTCTTCCTCCCGGCATTTAGAAATTTTATGTCAGGGACTAGAAAATGTGTCTTTTCTCACAGAAAATTACTCTTTTGAGACCTAGTCGTAACATAAATCTTGTATTCATTGCGTTGTACACAGTACTCTTTATCGACACAAAAAACAAATCAAATTTCCTACACGCTTAGGACCAATTTATGGTTAATTTCCTTGCACTTTTAACCTTTCAGACAAAGAATATAACCTTTTAGATGTTGAGGATTCGAATTTCTTAAACTAAAACTCAGGAAAGACCTTTCTCCGTCTGGAAATCCCTTCTCGTGTTCTATCATTGTGCAGCACAAAACGATACACATGCAGAGAGGTTGGGATATGGCAGTTGCGTTGCGTGGGCGGCAGCGTGGCTGGGCTGATTGTGGGGGCACACATTATGTATTTCTTAATTTTCCATATACATTTCCCCCTCATGTTTACAAAATAGATTTTTGACAATTATTGGTGGGGGGGGGGGGGGGCATGTTCATCAGTGGCGTAGCGATGGGGGTTACGGGGAGAACGTGCTCCCAATAAATGGCCCAAACCAATACAAACTAATTGTGTAGCAACTCCCCGCACTTAACCCTATCCTAACTGGGGGGGGGGGGGGGGACCCCCCCCCTCGACTTTTAGCGAGATAATTCCGCAACGCGCGCAGATATTGCCGCGCGACTTCATGAGTCTGTTTTTTCATTTAAGTCTTGCGCAACTTTTGAGACCAAATTTGCGACGACCAGATATACCGTTCTAAGTCACGTCACATTTTAAAAGTGATCGTCGGCCCCAAAATCGCTAAATTTTGTGATTTGTGTACAAATCCTATGGCAATTGATTTGTTCCTAGAATACACAAAACTTTCATTATTTTTCATTCTAATCACTGCAATCATTTCATTTTGGGCTAAAAATGGTTGGATAATGGTCAATAATTTATTCCATTGAAAAAAGAAAAAAAACACAATTCGAAAAAAAACAAAGAAATACATAAAGAAAATTTTGGCTATCGCAATTGTTAATGTTGAAAGCCTGTTAATTAAGTCATAAAGAATATTCATGCGCAAAATTAGCATATTCCGAGCAATATTTAGTGATTTACAGACAAAAAGAGGATTTCTGCATAAATTAGTGTACTTCGGTAATGAATATGCACATAATTTGCATATTTAACATTGGATCGTTAAACATGAACGCGTCGCTAATACTTCAATGTACCTCCATGCAAAATTTCACGTGAATCGGACAATCCGTCTTCGAGATCTTCGGGGAGGGGGGGTCAAATTGACCCCCCCCCCCCCAGTAAAAACCTGGTCTGAAATAGCCCAGTTAGAATAGGGTTAAATCCTGTCGCAACCACACCTGAATCAAACGTAACTATTAACAATAATCTATTCATATAGAGAAGTTACTCAAGTACAAACTATTTCATGCAAAGCAATATATTTTGAAAAGAGAGAGATTTTCTAGAAATACGGAATCAACTTCCAAAAATAGTACACATACAAATAAAAAGTATATATATTAACGAGAAAACTAACGAGATGAGGAATGGAATCCACATGTATTTTAGATATAAACCGTATTCATGAAGTTTATGACAGCCAGAGGCGTGGTACGTCCAATTCAGCCAGTCCTCCCTTTGCATACATGTATTTTAGATATAAACCGTATTCATGAAGTTTATCAAAGCCAGAGGCGTGGTACGTGCAATTCAGACAGTCCTCCCTAATAGACATTCATTTATTCGCCAATCAGTCTGACTACACTGCATCACTGTCCCTGGCATTACTTTGATCTACAAGTCACTGGGCTCATGTGATCTTAGGGGAAATCAGGAGTATTTGAAATAGCTATGGCGCGACATGCAACGATACAAACAATAAATAGATAAATGAAAATGACAAAACAAACAAGCAATCAATAGATACAATATCAAAGCCAGAGGCGTGGTACGTGCAATTCAGACAGTCCTCCCTTTGTAGACATTAATTTATTCGGATTTGAAAGAGGAACGATCATTGACATTAAAGGGACTTAGTAACATTGTCCAAATCCTCAAAATCCAATTGAAATTCTAGCGGTTCCCTCATACCTTGTTGTATTCTTATTAACAAAAAAAGCACGGGACAGGTTTCGGTTTTAAAAATTTCCCTTTCGTTAAAAAGATATTTACGATTGAAGTTTTCAGCTGTCAAATTATCCAATGGATCGTCAGAACCGTGTACAAAGTGAGTGCAATGAGTTAGTGAATGTCACTTTGCATTTTTGCTCATTACTTGGCCATAATATGGCCAAGTAATGAGTCCATTTAACTTGAAATTGTCGCACAACACCCAGTGGACATATCAGATAACAACAATATACATTGTATCAACCACTCATCGCTTTTTGCACCTGTCAACAAAGTTACTAGATCCCTTTAAGTGATGATCAAACGAAATCTTCAGGGATTAACGAACGGAGCTGTCTTAATGCATTATGAATATTAAGAGGTTCTATTTGCAGAAAATGTTGTTGAAAATATGTAACAATTTTGCAATTTACATGATTTACATGAGTACATAATGATAATTTATTCGCTTATTCACAGTCGAAGGCGAAAATCAATGCTATGTTAGTACTATGAATATTAAGAGGTTCTATTTGCAGAGAATTTCGTTAAAAATGTTTATATTGTTTAATTTACATGAATACGTAATGATAATTAATGTGCTTTTATATCTATAATGCATCTTTAAGGTCTGAATTATTCACAGTCGAAGGCGAAAATCTTAAGGGATTAACTAACGAAGCTGTCTTAATGCATTGTGAATATTAAGAGGTACCATTTGAAGAAAATGTTGTTGAAAATAATTATGTTAATATTGTACAATTTAAATGCGTGCATAGTGGTAATGTATGCGTTTATCTATTATAAATAATTAGAGGCGTCGATCCGTTTTGCGATTGGGGGGGGGGGGGCGATTTTTTTTCCAGAGTCACCAGTGAAAGAGCTAAAAGCCCCACATTGGCATGCCCTATAATTTAAAGACGGGGGGGGGGGGGGGGGGAAACATATTTTTCAACCGAATGACACCCAAACAATATTTTGTCTAAGGGGCGGAGCCCCAATAAGCTTTTTGATTTTATCCACTTACAAAACAAGTTTTATTCTGCGCTCATTGAAAGTGTATTGATGCCTCGAAGTCCTCAGTTTGTTGAGTCAAGGGGCACCCACAATTGGGGGACATAATGGGAGTCCAGTGGGCGGAGCTTCCGGAAGCTTTTAGATTTCAGACATTTACTTACAACTCCTTTAATGTGTGATTAAATTGTATAAAATAGTGAATTTATTAGTAGCGTATTTTTAAAGGCATAACGAGGAAAAGATTGAAAGAGTATAGGTGGTCAAAGGCCCTCGTAACAGTGGCCTAGGGGCGCATCGGCCCTGAAAGCTTGTTTATATTAGAACTTATGAAAGCAAAGATTTTTTTTTATAATGGATAAACAATATCAATTTGAATGAATGTAAGATTAATATTTTTTTATTATTTATTTACGACCTCTAACCCAAAGGTTTGCACATGTGGGATACAGAGGCCCCTTAATGCTCTTGCCGGAGGTCCAGGGGGCGGAGCCCCTGGAAGCTTTTGGATTTTTGCAATTTAGCACATTCAAGATGGGGCTTAAAAGGTATAAAATAGTGGATCTTTTATGGGTGTGTACATAGCGTGCATGGCAATGTAGTAGCGATGAGCCTTGCATGGGATGGGTCCAGGTTCTCATGTACTATAGAGCCATTGATAGAGTCTAGGGGATTGAGCCCCAAGGAAACTTAGACTTCAGCAATTTAGAACTTTCAAGCTGTGTGTTCCTATCGGAGAAAAATGTTGAATCGTTTTAATATGTGCAGAGTTTTGACGAGCCGGGATTACTTTTTTGGCAAGTCGGTGTGCCACATGGGTGGGGAGCAGGGGCCGAATTTGAAAGGGCTCCGGTAGAGGGTACAGGGGACGTATATAGCCTCCGGGGATTAAGGATTTTGGCAATTTCTTATTCTTGGTTTTCAACTAAATGACACATACATTATTGGTGAGAAACTGTATTTCGCGCGCGGCCAAAAAGAGATTTGCATTCTTTTCCAAACTAGAAAACAGCTATTTTGAAGGTTAATTATTGATTATTGTGTTTTGCCCCTCTTTGGCATTGTATCACTCGATTTTTTTCCTCCTTCTCCGAATTCACTCGGGGTGGGGGGAGGGGGGCGAAACGATATTTTTTCCCCCCAATATTTTCATCGAGGGGCAGGGGGCGACTGCCCCACTGTCCCCCCCCCCCCCCGGATCGACGCCTGTGTCGACAATTCATATTTAATGTCTGAATTATTCACAGTAGAAGGCGAAAATCTTCATGGATTAAGAAACGGAGCTGTCTTAATGCATTGTGGATATCAAGAGGTTCTATTTGCAGAAAATGTTGTTGAAAATATGTTAATATTGTACAATTTACATGAGTACATAATGATAATTTATGCGCTTATTTATAATGCATCTTTAAGGTCTGAACTATTCATAGTCGAAGGCGAAATATTTAGGGATTAACAAACGAAGCTGTCTTGATGCATTGTGAATATAAAAAGGTTCTATTTGCAGAAACAAATTGAAATATTCACATTCGAAGGCGAAAATCTTCATTGATTAACACACGAAGCTGTCTTAAAAAGGGACTTAGTAACATTGTCCAAATCTTCAAAATCCAATTGGAATTCTAGCGGTTCCCTCATACCTTGTTTTATTTGTAGTAACAATAAAAGCATGGGACAGGTTTCTGTTTTTAAAATTTCCATTTCGTTCAAAAGATATTTACGATTGAAGTGTTCGGATATGAAATTATCTACGGGACCTTTTCAGCCGTGTACAAAGTAAGTGCAATGAGTAAGTGAATATCACTTTGCATTTTCGCTCATTTCTCGGCCAAATAACATCCAATTAACTT
The DNA here is from genome assembly GCA_037951105.1 of Echinarachnius parma. Lineage (NCBI taxonomy): Eukaryota > Metazoa > Echinodermata > Echinoidea > Clypeasteroida > Echinarachniidae > Echinarachnius > Echinarachnius parma. The sequence continues at coordinate 100,160 of JBAMJV010004028.1, read as the reverse complement.
GAAATGTTCACACATTAACTTCTGGACGTATCAGATCACACTAATACACATTTCATTAACCACGCTTCACTTTTGCACTTGTCAACAAAGTTACTAGATCCCTGTAATGCATTGTGAATATTAAGAGATTCTATTTGCAGAAAATGTTGTTAAAAATAATATGTTAATATTGTACAATTTACATGAGTACATAATGATAATGTATGCGCTTGTATATAACTTATCTTTAAGGTCTGAAATATTCACACTCGAAGGCGAAAGTTGTCAGGGATTAAGAAACGAAGCTGTCTTAATGTGTTGTGAATATTAAGAGGCTCTATTTGCAGAAAATAATTATGCGCGTATAATTATTATAACTTATCTTTATATTAAGGTCGGAAATATTCACAGTCGAAGGCGAAAATTTTCAGGAATTAACAAACGAAGCTTTCTTAATGCATTGGAGGTTCTATTTGCAGACAATTTCGCTGAAAATATGAATTTACATGAGTACATTATGATAATTCATGTGCTTATCTATAATTCATCTGAAATGTCTGAATTATTCACAGTCGTAGGCAAAAATTGATTTATATTGTCAGTAATCAGCACCAACTCATTCAGACCTGTATATTCTTTTAAATATTTACTCGGCAAACATTCGGATGTTACTTGCCAGTGTTTGCTGATGTGTCTGTTTGATAAGTATACATTTCCGACTAATCCGTTTGTTAAAGAGACGTACCACTCCTTCCTTATAAATTAGTTAAAGTATGCTTCACGATTGACGGCCGTAAACAGTTCATAGTTAAAGGGATTTAGTAAAAAAAAAAATGATGAGTGGTTGATACAATGTATATTATTGTTATCTGATATGTCCACTGGGTGTTGTGTGAAATTTTCAAGTTAAATGGAATTTATTTGGCCGAGTAATGAGCAAAAATGCAAAGTGATATTCACTAACTCATTGCATTGACTTTCAACACGGTTCTCGCGGTCCAGTGGATAATTTAACATCTGAACACTTCAATCGTAAATATCTTTTTAACGAAAGGGAAATTTGAAAAACCGAAACCTGTCCCATGCTTTTATTGTTAATACGAATACAACACGGTATGAGGGAGCCGCTAGAACGCCAATTGGATTTTGAGGATTTAGACAATGTTACTAAGTTCCTTTAAAGGTCGTCATGAGTGGTAATGCGACACCGCGGATCGCCATTTTGAACTAGACTAGTTTGCGCGCATTGCATAACACTGAGCCAGGTGTGTGTTCCGCACAGCGTTCGCAAGATGGCACCGCGCGTCTGATTTACGAATCTTCAACGCCTTTAATATCACTAATAGCTGCCAGCATGTAATCTTTTACAAGCTGTTTAAAAAAAAAATCATATTTCTACCGACTTGTGAAGTATCAGACATAATGGAAGTACTTCAGAAGTACTTACTTACTTACTTACTGCCCATTATGCCTCCTGGCACGTAGGGCAGCAACAAAAGTCTTCCACTCCTTCCGATCCTGGGCCAGTCTTTGGATGGTTCCCCATGTGTGGTTCAGGTCTTTAATCTCCCCTTCCACAGTTCTTCGCCAAGTGTTTTCAGAAGTAGCAGGACTATTTTTAACGCCAAAAAGGAAAAACAAAAACAAATAATTTTCAAAATCATTGTTATCTTCTTCAACTTACACTCACACGACTAAAGTATAATGCCAAAACGTTTAGTTCTATATCAGAGATAACAAAGTCAGATACTAGAATCTAGGGTTATGGTTATGGTTAAGGTTAGGGTTAGAATCAGAGTTAAGGATAAGACATTTTCTTATACAGTATAACACAGCAAAACTATATCTATTTAATTATATTATTATTCTAGAATACACTAACAGCATATAATATATAACAACGTAATTATCATGGCATGCAGTCTTTAAACATGATTTTGTTTACATCCAGTGTGTAATTAAATTGATTGAAGATTTATTGACATGTCACATCATTCGTCGTACACGCCCGAGGACTGAATTGATCATGTTTATAAACAACATCGTACATATAAGCAAACCGTCTACGTCCACTTCGAAATAACAATTTTCGCATTGATCTGATGCTAATCAAAATCTCATAAATCAAAATATGCATTCATGTTTCGGTTCTATGCTGCTTATCCAATATTCGAATTCTGGTCCGAATCAAAATATAATTTATAGATGAACAGGTAGTGGAGAAAACATATCTAGTATTTGGTATTAGACGAAGACTCGTGATATTGAGGAAAATTAGATTAATCAAGAGAATAATTCGATTGTAGATATCATATCATATACATTTTGAATGTTTTGAATGTATGTATGAGTAATACGAACTAGGTTCAAACATCGTAGTATGATAATCAAAATATCATATTATTGCGGTCGCACAGCAGAATGACTTAAAGGGATCTTGTAACTGTGTTGGCACATTACAAAGTGATGAATAGTTGGTATAATGTGTAGTTTTGTGATCTGATACAATGTTTGAACATTTCACGTTAAATGGATGTTACATGGCCGAGAAATGAGCGAAAATGCAAAGCGATATTATTTTGGTAACTCATGGCACTGACTTTGTACACAGATACGACTATCCAGTGGATAGTTTAGCATCTGAACACTTCAATCATAAATGTCTTTCTACGCGAAAGGGAAAAAAAAACAAACCTGATCCATGCTTCTATTGGTAATACAAAGACCCCTTCCTTTGTTTTTGCTTGTCAGGTGAAAACCTGTGCCCCCTCATGATGATGCAAGTCCCCAATAGTGCCCCATCGCGGAAAACCTAGCTCCGCCTTTAGAGCAATACGGTATCATTAAAAATAGGACTTAATAATAACATCACTTTCAGCAGAAGTTGGGCGCAAGGGGAGTGGGCCCGCATCAGTACTCATGCGATGTCATCTCTGTTATGATACCATGGTTACCAAGGCAAACCCATTGATGAGTATTGCTGTTCCACGACTTAATTTAAGACAGTGTGTTATCCTTGATCTTGTATAGGTATGCTTTAATCATTTTGAACAAATTATAACAGGCGAATAGACTGTGTGGTAGTCATGGTAGTAGAAAGATGATGATGATGATGATGATGATGATGATGATGATGATGATGATGATGCTGATGATAATGATGATGATGATGATGATGATGATGATGGTGATGATGATGATGATGATGATGATGATGATGATGATGATGATGATAATAATGATGATGATAATGTTGACGATGATGAGCAAATCTTGAACTTATTTGCAAATCGTCTAGATGCAATACCTGGTATCATTTTAAGATAAGACTTCTAAAATGAAGGAGGTTGCACTCAGAGAGAGTGGATCCGCATCAGTTCTCCTGCGATGGCATCTGTTATGATACAATGGTAACCAAGGCAACCCCGTAGATGAGTTTTGTTGTTGCTCCGCGGTTTCAGTTAAGGCAGTGCATTAATTGCCCTTGATATTATATCGTCATGCTTTATAATCATTTGAACAAATAAAAACAAGTAGATTGCAGATGTATAATAGAAAGATGATGATGATAATGATAATGATGTTGTTGATGATGATAATGATGATGATTATGATGATGATGATTATTATTATTGTTTGATTGATGATGATGATGATAGTGTTAATGATGATGGTGATAATGTTGAAGATGATAAACAAATCTTGACATTATTTGCACACATTGTCTAGATGCGATACCTGGTATCATTTTAAGAAAAGACTCCTAACATGAAGGAGGTTGCTCTTAAGAGAGAGTGGATCCGCATCAGTTCTCCTACGATGTCATCTGTTATGATACAATGGTAACCAAGGCAACCCCGTAGATGAGTTTTGTTGTTGCTCCGCGGTTTCAGTTAAGGCGGTTCATTGTCCTTGAACTTGCATCGCCGTGCTTTAATTTGTAGCATACAATCATTTTCCCCAGCGAACACTGTATTTTGATATAAAGATAAAATATTGAGAGGTGAGTTGACGGATCTGCTGATACACTTAGATGGAGAAAAGTGAGGATATGCACAAAATAAAGATGGTGGTGTATAATACATATTTCCCCCCACAAAATACTTTTCTTTTTCTCCTTGTAAATGATTTCTTCTCCTTATTCCTTTTCCGTGTATTTGCGTGTACTTGACTCCAATCAACTTGCTGATTATTCTTTGTTAGACCTGAATGTAACCTGCCCCTGCTCTTATACTTTGGTCATTACATAATAGAAGTAATTACAATTTGGGGTAGTAACGTGGTGAGGGTGGTGGGGGCGGAAGGGGGGGGGGGGCAAGAATTGATGCAAGGGGTCGACAATCACCCCTATGCCTTCCCTTATTATAACTCCGCCGCTGCGAGAGCTCTTTATATCATATCGTGAAGTTCACGGACATTTGTTTCAAATTATGAGAAATGGGAAGTGATACACAACTCGGGAAATTAAAATCACGAAATAAATTGGAAATGCGGGGAGAGGAGAACATTTTTAGAAATGATATTTTAATGAAAAATATTGTATGACAGAAAGGGACGGTATTTATTCTAGAAGCCTGATGTCTTTTTTTCAATTGATGGATCTCCCGCGTGATTTTTTTATTTCGACTGAAAAGATAGAGAAAATTAGCAAAACGAAAAAGAAAGAACAGGCAAATTGAAGATATAGTAGTAGAAAGATAATGATTATGATGATGATGGTTATGGTCATGATGGTTGATGATTGATGATAATGATGATTGTGCTGACGATGATGGTGATGATGTTGTTGATGTTGATGACGACGATGTTGATGATGATGATGATGATGACGATGATGATGGCAATGATGATTGATGATGATAATGATGACGACGATGATGACGATGATGACGATGCCTATTGAAAAAAAAGAAGAAGATGATGATGATGATGATGACGATGATGATGATAATGATGACGATGATGACGATGCCTATTGCAGATGATGATGATGAAGATGACGATGATGACGATGATGACGATGCCTATAGAAGATGATGATGATAGTGATGATGATAAGGCGGTGGATAAGTATTGTATCGTCATGTAACGTTTATAAGTTCCTCTGTGTTCCTCTGTGTGACTTTTTGTCGAAAAAGAATGAATAAATATAATAAACAACGATATAAAAAAGTAAACATTTCAACTACCCTCCCTCGTGCCAGGGTGGACATGCACCGATTACGCCACTGACATTTCTGATATCTATCAAATACACACTATACAGTGCGTTATAGGTTCAGGTTAAGCCGATAAACGTGACATTCTCTTGGCAGTGATTGACATGTTACGACCTTTAAACAATTAAGATGTCATGCTATAAGGGCTTAGACACACCTGCCAGTGCTGCCACAATGTGGAATCTTGAGTTTTACTTGATCTGATTTACTTTGAAATGGTAATAATCATTATCAGATCATGATTCTTAGTTCATACAACTAACATTATTAATTCATTCTACAACAAATGATGATGATGATCGTTGGCATGATCAAAATGTTCTTCACCACGATAATTATTACCATGATTTTGATGGTTATGTTGCCTAAAGACTTATCAATGTTAATGCCAACATTACACATAGCATTGTATGGTACTGTCAACATGTTAGATATTCATGTTTGTAAAGAATTACATTTGTCGGAACAGCATGTATGTCCGCAAGGCAAAAGTCAAACCATGTTTTGCAAACAAGCTAAAATAAAGTTCAATACTCGACTTCCAGTAAAACTAATCTTAGGTATGACAGCATTTATCTAGAAGGCGATTTTAAGCAGCATAATGTAATTGTATTTCCTTATATTATACAGCAACATATAATATAGGTTTTCCCATTCATTTTCGTCATTTTGTCATTCAATTTCGTCCCGAGAAGCCGAGAATGTGCCAATGCCAACTTCAATTTCGTCTATTGTCGACCAATTTCACAAAAAGTCCATTCAATTTAGTCGTTCGTCACGCATTTTCGTCGATTACAATTCAAATTCGTCGGTCACAGTTGCTGAACACATCTGTGACTGACGAATTTGAATTGTACTGGACGAAAATGTGTGACAATTGACTAAATTGAATGGACCTTTTGTGAAATTGGTCGACAATAGACAAAATTGAAGTTGGCATTGGCACATTCTCGGCTTCTCGGGACGAAATTGAATGACAAAAGTGTTAAAATGAATGGGAAAACCTATACTTGTACAAAGAAACAAAATGTTGGACATCATCCATGAGCTCGTCGAAATCTGACTAAATATTCTCGTTTTTTTTCTTTCTTGTAATCAAAACACCCATATGCATCATGTTCATTCCTGGAAATAACTATATTTGCGTTATCGAAAAAAAAAAATGGACAATTTATAACGTATTGGACGCACACATTATGTATTTGTTTATTCTGTGGAGGATTTCTCCCATTATGTTTCTTACTGTTTCTATCAAATCATTGGGGCACGAACCCCTCATGCCCCCGACGCAACGAACACTACTCCCTTCTTATGATGTTCATGCAGAAACATTTGTACTGGTTCAAGAAAATAAAGTTTCAAACTTACCTCGCCCCCGTCTTTGGTCTAACTAGGGATATCCATGCATGGTCTAACACTGATATTTACAAATCTGTTTTTATGTATAGCAGTCACACACGACCATTTACAGAAGCTACACGTATAACTAAAAGCTGAAACTGTTAATCGAGGTATACATTTTTTCAGACAAGTTTAATCAGAGTTGATTTAAATTCATGTCATATTTCACTAGCATGTATACAGATAAACTCTAGCCTCGCCCACTACTTAGATCTGTCAGTAATTTTCACACGTATTTCACTAGTAATCGGATATACAACCCCCTTTACACTGGCTTTTAGGTTAAAGGGGTAGTACAGTTTTGGTAAGGCTGAACTTTAGTAACCAAACCTGGACAGTAACATTATAAACTAATAGTTATAACTCCACCATGCTCCAAAAGGTATACAAAATTACAAACGACTTAGTAAAAAGCCCGTTATCATTCAAAAAGAGCCATTAAAACACAAGAGGGCGCTTTCTAACAAGGCATTGGTTTCAACCATTTTTCATACAAAAGTATGCATGTGATGTTTTATTGAAATAATGATTAAATAGAGAGATCATCAACAACTATTTAAAAAACGCTTTTGAACATTTTTGAAAAAGTGCAAGCATTTTTAAAACTTTTTGAAAATAACATATAATTATTTGGGCCCCAAATAATAATAAGATCAGATATGTTTATTGATATTTCAGCCGTTTCTGGGTCGATTTCAACCAAATAAAGTTTATTCTGCCATTAAAATTGCATGTTCTCTCAAATTCGACACTCGGTTTTTCATTACCTCACAACAAATTTGTGATGTGCAGCGCCCTCTCTACCAAAACTAAACTACCCCTTTAATAACCTACTGATCACGGCATATTAGGCAAGTTATAAATATTTTTGTTTTAATTTACATTATTTCGTGGACACGCCCTTTATATCACTTTATTGGTTCTCCGTTTCCTTTTCTTATTGATGTATTTCTTCATTTAGTACAGATAAAGTCTGGTGTCGCCCTCCTCTTAGATCTGACATTCATATTTCACAAATATTTCACTAATCGACATACACGCCCATTTACACTAAAGCTTTTAGGTTAATAACCTACTAATCAAGGAATATTATGATTATGATGCCCATGAAGTTCAAAACAAGTTAGACATATTTTTGGCCTGATTTACACTGTATCGTGGACACACCCTTTATACCACTTTATTGGTTCTCTGTTTCCTTTGCTTATTGATATATTTCTTCATCGATAAGCTCCGGCAGCGCCCTCCACGCCCCTTTACATTGGATTATAGGTTAATATCCTACTTATCAAGGAATATTATGATTATGATATTCTTGTAGTTCAAATTCAAGTTTTATAACTCTTTTGGCCTGATTTGCATTTTATCGTGGACAGACCCTTTCACCATGTTGCCTATTTTGTTTGTTTGTTATTTATGCATTTCTTGTATTGTATCAGTCAACTGCAATCAATATAAACTTCTCCTACTTTTACTTAAATTGACTCCTTCCCGTGTTAAGGTTCGAATACGCCTATTTGATAATGAACTTATCGAGACAGATATATACGTAATGGTATGTAAATATAATTTCAGAGATAACAATCAACCATAAATAAATGATATAAATAAAAAAGAACGTGAACAACGAAATTAGGGTTTATACGGGATTCGAACCCGAGACCTCCGGATTGCCAGATGAGTGCTCTATTACGGGCTGAAATATAACATTGTATGAAGCAAATATGACGGTTGTTTTGTCCCTGAACCCATTTACAATGTTCGTGATGGTTATTATAAACCTGACACAAACCCCAATGATAAGAAATCAACTTTGAGATATATGTGCGAATGATCACCTAAGTGATGCTACTTTTAAAAAAAAGAGGATATTGTTCAAATAATTCATTTACAATCAAAAGTTGAGTGAGCAAAACAACATAATGAAAAGGACAATAATATGGGAGTCAGTAAGAGTTTTAGCCACACTTTTTTCCACAGTAATGTTGTTATAGCGACCTCAACATTTCTAAATCATAAATTTTATTTAAGAGAGTGTATTTTTGTAGTCATTCATCATGTGTCATTCATCATAGTTTTGTGCTGCATGTATACGTTAATGAAATGCAAACGACGGCAAATGAATATGATCGTACTAAGTGCTTTGCCATATTTGCTGACAAGGGGCTGTTATAGCACCAATTAGTGATAGCCATTCAACAAAATTATACATTTTAACCAAGGTGGCGGGGGAGGGGAGGGGGAGGCACGGGGGTCACGTGCCCCCAATAATTTGCCCAAAACAATCTTTAAAACAGTTCGCATGTCTTCCAATGCAGCCCGACCACGCTACGCCACTGTTTTACCCTCTTTCTTCAGACTCACTTTGTGAGCACGTACGTTTTCCATTCATTATTTACGAGAAAGGCAGAATAGAGTGAAATTCAGAAGTAGATTGGCGAAATCGTGATATGTTCGGCGCTGACTTATTTATATCGATGTCAATAACTCCCTCCCATTGAAAGAGGACATCTTAGTTTCCATAGTAACCGCCACTGGAAGTCTTATAAGAGTACAGTGATTGTGACAATAAGGACATTAAACGGCCCACGTTCGCTACCGCATTTCCTCTTAATTTTTATATTAGCATTCTCATAGGCGTACGAAGCGAGGGGGGGGGGGGGGGGGGGGGGGGCTGCTACTACATATTAACCCCGTAAATGCTAATTTTTCATATGTATTTTACGTTTAAAAGATATTCATAACCCTCTTCTGAGCTTATAGTTGAAAAAGCACATACAGTACATGCATTTTCACGCAGAACAATGTTTGTTTGGTCAAAATACATCCGTAATTTCTCAATAACGACATACGTAAACAAGGCAGGCTACTGAAATTAGCTTGACGAAAGCTTTTCTTTCCGTGTGACAGGTGACGACATTGTTTTTTTAACTTCCGGTGAAGCGCTAGAAGCGACGTTTTGTGTCAAACCTCCGCCGTTCATGATGGATTGGCCGCATTGTACTTGGCTTGCATGGTATAGATGTCATTAAATACATGAAATATTCAGCAAGTTTCCTTCATCAAAGGCTGAAATTATGTACTGTTTATGTTGTAGTTGGTCAGAATTTAAAACCATCGCAGATGTTCTTTGATGTGGTGATATAGTATTCATATTGATGTATATTATGTTATATCTATTATATCTATATGATTATTGTGAGGGATGTGTTGCAATGATGTAGCGGCAAATACATCCATCTTTCGCAAAGGAAAAACAAATAGGAGAAAATCAAAATAGAATGCTTCAACAATCTATTCTGAATACCAACTAGGAAAAGTATACACATACACACCTTGAAGATATACCTGGAAAAACATACTGTGTAATCCCAAGATTTTACAATTTTAACTGAATTTATAAAGTATCAGAGTTCAATCCTCGACATCCATGTAATCTTACAAGCCAGAGTTTCCTCCCAGCCTTCTTCGCATATACATTTTGCCTACCAGGAGCGGATCCACCAATTTAGAAAAATATGGGTATGGGGTGTGGGGGGGGGGGGGGGGGGGGGAGGGGAGGTTCAGCTGACAAGTAAGCTAGTAAAACAAAAACAAAGGTCCAAAACATGAAGAAATAGAACACAACAAAAATATATGTTACCAAAACAAACCGCTTTGGGCTGACATGCAAATATGAGAGTATCAAGTATATAAACAAACGAAACACACGAACATACATACAAAAATCCTTAACGAAAAGGGGTCCAAACTTATTTTGTTTCTTCAAATGTCCATAACATTATATTCATCTACTGAAATAAAAGGGAGCACATGTGCCCCCTCTCTGTTAATCCCATCAGATTTGCACCCCATCAAAGATATAAGTTTGGATAATTTTGATGAAGGAAATGTCGAATTGAAAGGATTCGGGATAATTGAAGAGATAAAGACATTAAATGGTCTGATTAGAGGACATGCAGAATTAGGGGATTGCGATAATTACGCGATATAGAATCTGTAAGGCCTTCGATTAAGTTAGAGGGATTAATAAGAGGTGTGTATTTCACCGATGGCGGGCAGGCGGGGATCTGCGGAACGCGTGTGGAAGGACACATTTGAACATAAATCGGGGTGTGCATGCAAAGTTGATAATTAAGTGAGCATCGTGATTTTAATGCTAATTACAATTTTTTTAACCCGTTGCTTACGAGACTTGGCGCATCATGTATCTAATCAAAGGAAAAGTTCAGTTTCTCTTCCCCAACGTTACGCAGCATTACTGATTTTTACTTAATAATTTTTAAATACATAGAGATGATAGAGTGTGCCCCCAATAATTCACGTGGCACCCATTCCTCAATCAGACGATGTACAAACTTCAACACGAGTGCTCAGCCCAGACGACCTTAGCGCATTTGTTCATTTGGCAATCGACGTCGTGCTGGAGGACTTTTCCGGTCCTCAGCTGGCCGGAAAGTGAGCAGCTACAGGTAGTGTCGCAGGGGTTAATGTCCACATCTCAGCCAAGTACGTTCTTTATTTTTGTTATAATTTTTAATTATGTTTTACTAGCTCACCTCCTCCCCTCACTTCCTCTCTTTCAACCCGAATGCTCGGATCATCTTTGCGTAATTACTCATTTGGCAAGCGACGTCGTGCCCGAGGACTAGCCGGAAGTGAGCAGCTACAGGTAGTGTCGCAAGAGGTATTGTCCATACCGAGGCCAAGAATGATCCTCATTTCGGTTACTGTATTCTTCACTATATCTCCTTTCCCTCTCACTTCTCGCCTTTCCAAAATAATTATCAGACCACTTTCGATGAATTGCTGTTTCTTGGCAAGCGACGTGGAGCTCGGGGACTCTTCCCTTCAAGTGGTCAGAGTTATACGTATACGCAGTGTCGTAAGGATCATTTTCTACACAGGCCAAGCATGTTCCTTGTTTTGGATATAGAATACTTCACCATCTCATTCCCTCTATCTCCCATTCCACCTGAATCCTCGGATCATATTTGCGTTATACTCATTTGGCAAGCGACATCGTGCTCGAGAAATTGTCTAATTGTAAGCTATCCGGAAGTGAACAGCTACCGGTAGTGTCGCAGGGGTAATTGTCCACACTTAGGCCAAGAATATTCCTTATTTTGGTTACAGTATGCTCCACTGTATCTCGTTTCCCTCTTACTTTCTGCCTTTCCAAAATAATTCTCAGACCACTTTCGATTAATTGATATTCTTGGCAAGCGACGTGGAGCTCGAGGACTCTTTCATTCCGCAAGTGGTCAGAGTTACTCGTATACACACGCAGTGTCGTAAGGATCATTTCCACACAGGCCAAGCATGGTCCTTTTTTCCTTTGTATATAATATGCTTCTTTATCTTACTGCCCCCTCTAACCTCCACTCTTTCTACCCGAATCCTCTTTAGAACACCTTCACGTAATTGCTCATTTGGCAATATCACCCTTTCCACCTGTATCCTCAGACCATCTCCTCGTAATTGCTCTTTTGGCATGTGTCGATATGCTGGAGGACTTTTCCGTTCCTCACCTGGCCGGAAGGTGAGCAGCTACAGGTAGTGTCGTAGGGGTTAGTGTCCACACCTAGGCCAAATATGTTCCTTATTTTGGTTACTATCTCATCTCCCCCTTTTCACTTACATAAACGAGGACGAATGTGAAAAGTTGCCGTTTGGAATAAAATAATTTGATTATATTATAGGGTAATCATGCTAAGGAAAAACACACAATTTCCCTCATTTCACATCGCTTAGTTTGCGTTTCCGAATTTATATAACTTATCTAGATTTTAAAAAGAAGAAGAAATTATACATTTTTGGGGTCATTGACTTATATTCCTTAAGCAAATCTCCTAGGTTGTGCATGACTTAGGTCAGTCTCCGAGCTAGTGGTGCCACTTAACAGCGAGTGGACATTTCAACCTGTGACACCTATACCCTTCTCAAAGAAAAAAACATGGTGGAGATGTAGCAGAATAAGTTAAATCATCACCTACATTTTTAGCGAGGCATTTTTTTGAAGCGAGGTGAAACTTAATTTAAACGGACAGGTTATTCTATTACACAGTCAATCAGTCATTAAAGGGGAAGACTAGATTTTGTCTTGGCAAGTGTTATTCGGAAGTCCTCTGACAGCTCGGAATTAAACTTCCAGCAGCATTGAGACAGCTTTTTATCTAGAAAGGACAATATCTCCTGGCACGTCATTAGACAAGTGTTATGCAAAAAAAAGTACAGACTTTCATGTGCTGACGATGTTTTACCTCGAAGCACCATTGAGGCAGCAGTTAATACTGAACGGACATTTTCCCCTGCTCCAAAATCATTAATAAAATGACAGGATATACGGAAGGTTTGCGTACTGACAGTTATAGGGGGCTTTACCTTGCAGCCGCATTGAGGCGGTACTTAATTTAGATCGGACGGTTTCCCCTGTCACAACATGCAGACCCTGGGCAAAGGACAAGGCAAGTCGACGTATAGACTTGCGGAAATGTACTGACAGGGCATCACCTAGCAGCGGCATTGGGGCGGTACTTAGCGCTAATTTCCCGCGTTAAACCTTTTCCCCCTTTCTTTCACTTTTCACTTGGCGTGCAGACGAGACGAGGGGAGGTCGTGCTGTCAACATGGCCAGCAGGCGCACGAGCGTTCCCCGACACTTTTCGGACAAGGACCGTCTCAAATCAAGCCATTTCCCGCTGCAGAATTTGATTAACATGTGAGGTAAGAACGTCTCACGACTTTTGAAAACTTGTTTACTTTCTTAATTAGACAAGTGAATAATATAATTACACTTATCTTTTTTTGTCATCTTTCATTTATATCAAATTTGGATATCATAGCCAATCTGTAAGTGTGACATATAATATGTATTCACAACTACAACAAAATAAAATTAATTTTTCTTGGAAACAAAACTGAATAAACATTATGTCAGACTGATTACCGTGCGACCCGTGATTATAAAAATGTTCGTTATAAATGTATGTTCTAACACCTTATTGCGACAAAAAATTATGATAAAAACGACGTTTATTGTATTAATTATAAAAGTAATATACAAGTGTACTTGAACGAAAATTAATGACTGCATGATATACTTTTTTCATAAAAAATGTTACGCACGTTTCGTGTGAATTACAAAGACCACTTATTTGAGAGCGATCTGCTTGTTATGTGTATCAAACTCTTTTGCTTTGTATTTTCAACCCCAAGAAAACGTCGTTATATGACAAGCTCTCTGGAAAAAATGACTAACCATGCTATGAACACAATCGAACACAATGTGCACACTTATGTATCATACTTTACTCCCACACTGCGAATAAACATATTCGATGAAAACAAGCTAAGTAAATTGATGTTCCCGGGTAATCGAATCCAAGACCTCGGGTCAATTGAGCTAGAAAGCTCTTGTGACGGTTGTCCGTACGTCCCAGGGCTTTCTAGCTCGGTAGCACGGTCTAGCACTCAGGACTCGGGAGGTATCAGGTTCAGGTTCCGGGGAAGTCCACTTTTTTGTTTGCTCGACATTTTCATATATATAATCTATTGCTTGTCAGTTTTCCCTATGTTTGAATATATTTTAAAAATCAAAGGTAACCGAACAATTTTGGGTGGCAAGTCGATGGTCAAAGGGAGTAGCAAGATGGCTGCGATACACCACGGCGTCTTACCTCCAGGGACATCTCCGGTCACCATCGAACTAGCCCTCAACAGTAAGCGGAAAGGTAAATCATGTATTTTGCAAAACTGTATTGATATGCTAATGTGGAATTGGGGGCTGCTGCAGCACCCCCCCCCCCCCCCCCCCCGACAACACACAAAACTAGTATAATACATGAACAATATTTATCAAACGATACACGTATATGATCTCGAATGGATAACTAAGTTTAGTTTAACATTCATAATACAAGGTTAAGACAGAAATTTGATTCACTTTAATAATCGCATACAAAAAAACAACAACATACTATTGACACATGTTTGTACGATATGTTATTTTGTTTATGTAAATTCTTCCCTGGGTCTTCATCTTATTTACATCTGTGATCTCTGCTGCAAAGAAAGATGACATCAACACATTTAATCTGTAAAATAAACATTAAAACACATACATACGTGTATATTGATTCAACCTTATATAATCATTAACATCATTGACATAAAACATGCTGTGTAATTACGACTCCATTTTGTAATTTCTACTTGCATGTAATTTATTTGGCTATTTATTTGAATACAAATACAAATAATAAACCTCCTGAAATTTCCCTTCTCTTTCAGATGCACCGCCGGATGCGATCTCTTCCATCCAAGTCAAACACGACTCCACGGTATCGCTGAAGCTGCCGCTACTCCATCTCAACCACCCCAATCATCGCTACAGATCGGAGCTCTTTCTGATGATTGGGCATCCCTCACCACCACACGTGGAAGGAGGAAGCGAGCGTGATCGACACATCAGCACGCTGGAGCACACCCCACTTGTCAACAAGGGTGAGGCACCGGCAGCCGTCAGTGGTGAGGGAAGTAAGGAAACGAACGAGGATAATCGGCTTAGGCGAGGTGCGGGGAGGCCTAAAGAAGACAAAAAAGACGACAAAGATGATGGAATAGATGGAAAGGGAGCGGCGGTAGCGGCAGTATCATATTCCCCGAGGCTAGATGAGGACAAATGTCACATAAACGGATCGAATGTGGAAGAGGAACGTCACAGATACGAGATCGACGCGATACGAGAAGTTATATCTCGGCATGCTTCTCAAGGGGCGACGGAAGGTTTGTCTGCCAGTAAGGAAGAGCCAAGGCAAGGCAGACCAGACCCGAGAAGTGACAGGGGCAGAAATACTTCTTCATTACGCAGGCAGTGTCGTGTTTCCAGTGAGGTTGGAGAGATTCGAGATCCCGATACTTCCAAAGAAAACTACCTGTGCGACAAAATAGATATACAACCCATCGATGAAACTCGAGAATTTACCGAAGAGAGTCAAATGTCAGATTCTCCTCAAACATTCAACCTGCGTGACGATCTAACCGATCTATCAAAGCGATCAGATATCTGTAACAGTTTACCAACCGACTCAGACATAAACAAAAATGGAACCGCACCCGACGAACTAACTAAGAAATCCGTCGACGAAACTCGAGAATCTTTTGAAGAGGAAACGGATGGGCAGAATATCGACAGAGAATTGGCCAATGAAGAGTGCAAGGGGCGGTTAGATGATAGCACGGAATCGCTCGAAGGAGATATCAACCCTCTCTGGGTTCTTGAGTCAATTACAGCATCATCCGGAAGCTACCATTCTTATACTAACGAAAAGCTGTACGATGACCATTTCCTAACGAAGGAAAAGCGTGAACCGGAGAAAGATTTTGTTACGGAACCACCTTGTGACAATTTTGTTGTGAAGGACAAGCAAGAATCGGAGAAGGTAGTTGTTTCAAAACCAATACATAAATCGTTCCCTATGGAGAATAAGCGAGAACCAAAGAAAGCTGTTAAAACAAAGCCAACAAATAACAATATTCTAATGGAAAATAAGCGTAAACCAGTCAAAGATATTGTTACAAAACCTAGCCACCCATCTCGTATGCAAAGAACTGAGAAACGTGGTGTGATAAGCAATAAACAATCAATTCCATCAACTCCTATGGTTGCAGTTGATAAACGTTTGTCACAGTGCAGCGATGACGGAGATTCGTTAGGTTTCGAACCCCAAAATTGTGACGAGGACTTCAGTGGTTATATAGAGGGAGAGGAGTACTTCAAAAATTTACCTACATTTCACCAGCTTCTTACAAGCGCGGAAAATGGTGGGTTACCCAGAAAGAATAGTAGGAGCAGTAGTCTTCGAGATTACTTGTCCCTCCCGATCGAAAAACAAATACCCGAGCTACACGAGGAGAGTGAATACGCGAAGGACATGATGGATGCACAAACAATAAAGTCTGCATACTGGGACTACCCGTTTCCGTCACAGAGTGACCAACGTGCCTCTACTGTGCCTTCAGAGGATCTCACCGAAGGCTTGTCGGAGGACCACAGTGAGGTCCTCGAGAGCATGCGGACACGGATTCGGGGGAGGTTCCGCCAGCATGCCAACTCGAGCAGTGACAGCGGTTGTCAGGATACGGATGTAAACAGCAATTCGTTTGAAGAATTCGAGCTGAAACACGTGAGTGAGAACCAAGGTTCAGAGGACGAACGTGCGAAGTCAAAGAAAAAGAGACGAGCTGGCGTCGACAGCGGGTTAAATGATACTGATGATTCTTTAAATGCAGAACATTCAGCAACCAGAAGGGAGATCCTTGAAGGTCTCCGGAAACTCATAGATGGTGTTGGAGATTCGGCTGAACTAACATCGGACATCAGAGATGGAAAACCACCTTCAAATGGCAATATTTCTAGTACAGATCGTCCAGAATCGAATGATTTGGGATCATCAACATCAATTCATCCGAATATGATAAGCGATGAAAATGGATTGTTAAAATGTGGCAATAAAGATAATGTACATGATGAAATAAATACAATCCCAACATCATCATGTACAATTCAGACAGTGTCAACAGAGGAAGGAGATGTCGACATTGACTTGAACGACCCCGATGTCAAGGAAGCTACAAGGAGAATGCAACTGGTCTTCCGAAAGCGAAGAGGCCATCTAGGCCCTAGGAGGTTTGGAAGGAATAATCTTGATGCCAGTGAACCATCAGCGAAATTAATTCCGCAAGATGACACAAACTCTGAAAAGTGCGAGCAAGTAAATACCCACTATAACTCGATCTCAAATAAATGTGAAACTGATGAACGGAGTGAAATGAATGTTGCATCTGAAGTATTAGTACAAAAGGAAGACCGTTGCGAAAACTTCTCAATTAAGCCGTCATCATTCCACACAAAAGATTATTCTTCAGGATGTCTGGATAAAAAACTAGTACATGAGACTACTTTTAAGGAAACAAAGGAGAGAAAATCATTCGAAATCTTGCAAGGAGAAGATGAATTTGAGCAACAGAATTTCATTCACAATCCGAAACATGTAAACGACGCCTCCACAAGCTCACACGAATTCATTCACAATACCGACTATCAACCTTCATCAATGAGTACAAATAAGGATCAAGAAACGGTGAGCCATTCGCAAAGAGAGATTATGGACCCTAAAACTTCCGAGCGTGTTGCTGATCCGTATAGTTCAAATTCGGTACTTAACTTACGAGCGGTTGTTTCTTATTCTTTCGAGAAGCATATATCGATTCCTGACGAAAGGCAAGAATGTGGAAATGAAGCCGATCCTAGAGACAACCGACATATAGAAACATCCGAAGAATTATGTGACCTTACAGATCCGGATGTAAAAGAAGCATCCATAAAAATACAACAGGTATTCCGGCGGAAGAAGCTATTAAACAAACGGAGTAAAGGGTTGGTAGAGGACAAAGCGTGCAAAAAGGTGGAAAGTTACAAGTGCGCAGGCACCCCAAATTGTTCATCGGCAAATCTTCCGACCTCTCCTAAAACATCAAGCAACGGAGAATCTCAGAAGGATGTCCCAACCACAGTACTCTACTTGGAAAGCGACACGCTTGTCAATGTAATAGTTGATCAAGACGAGAGTGAAAAACATGACGTTGCCACAGTACCTAGTACAGAGGAAATGTTTGCACGTGGGAAGCAATGTGTGAAAGAAAACAAATCTGAACTGGTTAACAAAACCGATATTCCTGATGTTCTTCCTTCAGAGACTCCGCCAGCAGAGCAATACAGAGGCATAATGGTTATCAATGATCAGCCATCCAATCAAGAAGAGTGTGTCCTTCCCAGCTTACCTACCCCAGGAGAGTACACCCCTCCATGCAGAAGCGACAATTATCTGGACAAAGAGGTGGATGAGCACTTTGGTAATCCATCATCGGAAGAGCCGAGTACTAACCATGTGCTTAAGAAATCTCCAAGTATAAGTGATTTAAAGATGGGTGACTATGTGGACATTGACCTGCTCGATGCAGAGGTACAAGAGGTCACCAAAAGACTCCAACAGTTATCCCCGACAGAGGTGCTTCCTTCTGCATTTACAACAGACACCCCTTTGCACCCCTTCACTTCATCAATTTCCCCAACTATGTCATCCAAGTCTATCGAAGAATTAACCCAGTGCCCTGTTCCTATTTCATCAACACCAGTGAGAGAAATGAATTCATCCCCTGTCAAGACTGCATCAACCGCATCTACTACGAAGACGATTGCTTCATCTGGACCTTCTGGGGACAACGACAACGACATCGATATTGACCTCAATGATCCGGAGGTCAAACATGTAGCCAAGAAGATTCAGGGGATCTTCAAGAGAAAGAAAATGCCATCCAAATCGTTGGTAGGAAAAGTCCAAGATATCACTAACCCTAACATGATGTCCAGTACTAGTTCATTAGCTGCGAATAAGGAAGAACCCACCCCTTCTATTCTAAAGCAAGGGCAGACAGAATCGCCCTCCACCGTTGCTGCACATAGACATCTAGAACCGCTGCTGTCTCCCACGTTTGATCGAGGTCGCGTCCGGGTAATACATCCAGGGGCCAAAAGCGCAAGACTTCCGGAAGTGGCCAATACCGGACGGACTTCGTTACCTGCTAGTTCCGTGTCTGATGCATCTACTGCAGCTGCTGACCGTCTAGAAGTACTACTATCCTTCCACGCACAAGAGGTATGTTTGCATTCTTAGTATAATTGCCTCATGTTTTAAATTTTTTTATTAGATATTCAAAATATCGGAGGAACCACTTTCTTTATTTTGTTCATCATAACGGTATAATTCACCATGAATACACATGTGGTTAGAATGTACTTCTGCGAAATCAATCATATATTATCATTGGTGTGTTTAATTAAGTATATTGTACATAGTGAGTTATTCGTATATAAGCTGTCACTGTTTGTGCATATTTTACAGAATTCTCTTACTTATTGACTTCTCTGATAGGTCTATACATGTATTTATTAAATGCACCTATCATTTTGATGTAATAGTTGCTCGTAGGGGTAGTCCCAGTATACAGACTTCATTGTTTGTGCATCTATCATGTCCTTAGCGTATCACTCTCCTCGTGTAGCCTATAGTGTTTGTTTTCAAATCGATATGGACAAATTTGAGTTACGGAACGGATCATCACCTTTAAGTCTAGTAAAATTGTCCAAATCCACAAATCTTACTTACAACTCAATGTGGTTCAGTCATATACCTTATGGTATTTGTATTTCTTATAGAAGCATGGGATAGGTTTCGTTTTTTGTTTCGAATTTCCCTTTCCTTAATAAGATATTTACGAGTGAATTATTCGGATGTTTTATTATCCAATAGAAAGTTATAACTCTGTACAAGGTCAGTGCAATGAGTTAGCGAATGCCACTCTGCATTTTCGCTCATTACTCGACCATATAACATCCATTTACCGTGCGATTTTCATACATCGCTCAGTGGGCAAATCGGATGACAAGAATACACATTTCATCAACCATTCATCACTTTTCGTACAATTCAACAAAGTTTCTCGATCCCTTTAATAAACCATTTCACCTGGGACGCGAACCAGGATCTTTTTAATAGTAGGTTGAGGTTAGTTGAGTCCTCTCCTGATACTTGAACGTAACGCATTACTCATGAATTTTGACTTTCTTGATAAAAACAAAATTACATTTGACACAATTCGAGATTATTCAAATCAGATAATAATCGTTGAAATACTGCAACCAATATTTCCCAAGGTTTCCAAGGTGGGAAACTTTTTAATCGATCTTGTATGCCCACCTAGAACATACATCAAATTGGAAAACCTTGTACTTCAAGAACTCGTGAACACACGGTTACATCTATGTTCACTACATTTTGACCGCGTCTAGCTGTGCATCAGACGGAATATAGCGCAGTCATTTCGCGAGAAAATGTTGATCGAGATCAATATCTCTGACACGACCAAGTCAGGTGTGCCCTACGAGTCACAAATTCAGATCTAATTTCCGAACCCTTTCTATCGATTTTCCCCCTGCAAAATGCAGCCGGTCAACTGTCTGAACATCGCGAGTCCGTTTTATATATGAACCCAAGCGTGAAATATTGTTTGCGTTATCGTCAGGGTTTGCACTTAATTTCATTTTTGTTTGACTACCCCCTATACTATAGGCGCATTGTCGTGGTGAATATAATGTTCCTTCCATGTTTAAAGGGAAATTATAATCAGTTGACTGATACTTTTACTTCGTTCGCTGTGTTATTGTACCTCTTCCCCTAGCTATATTTATCACAAATCATTGTCATGTTCAATATGAGCATAATATTTGATCTCATGGGACGAACGTTTTTCCTTCCGTTGACTGTCAATGACAATTGAAAGAATCGAAAGTAATATTCCTAAACGCATGTGATTCGAAAGAAACCTGAACGTGGGTAAATCATTAATCACGCGCTCTGTTATGCCGTCCACTCTAAATAATATATGGAAAAGGAATACCTTAAACTGATAGAAGAGTGCTTATTAAGCACAAAAAGGTGATTGATTTGTGTAATTTTGGGGGTAAAGAAAGCCGTTCCTCCCGAGTCATTTTCTTTTGAATTTTCTTTGATACGATGCTCTTCAGATTCAACGTAAGATTTAAAACTTCACACATGCACCCTTTGGGTTTCCATCTGATTTTGATTAGTCATGCAATGATGGATGTGTACAATGTGTGTCACTACAGTAATTTTTAAGTCTATCTAACCTCAGCAATATAAAATAGCAAGACTGTAAAACAACTAATACAACAAATACATGGTTGGTGACAACAATAATTAGTATTAACAAATAATTATTTCACGACATGCTGGAAAAGATTAAAACAAATATTGTTTTCCATCGTTTTTGTTGTTATTTATATACCAATTGATATCAAAAGGCTTCATAAGGCTTTAGCGGTGTGCAAATCAGGTGATATTATTATAGAAGACTGAACACATCTCCACATATAAGCACCTTTTGAAAACAGTTAGTGCCACATGAACGATCATGAAAAGTTCAGGCGGGCACTACTTTTTTATCATTCTTTTTGATCGAATATTCTGTAAATAACTTTCCCAAGTTATACCCATAGGGTACAACATGCCGACAAGAAAAGGAACATTTTGTTTACATGAAATTCGTCGTTTATTCAGTACTAGAATTTGAAGTTAATATATTTTGTATAAAGATGATTTAATAGTGTCTGGAATACAATAACATTAACACTGCTCCACAACTGCAATTTTTGAAAACCTAGTGTCATAATGATCGATCAGGAAAAGTTCAGTCGTGCACTACTTTTGGGTTTTATATTGTCTGTTGGTCGAATATTCTACAAATAACTCTCCCAAGCTTACCCCCTAAGGTACACCATGACGAAAAGAAAAGGAACATTTTGTTTAGAAGAAATTCGTTGTTTATTATCAGGCGCGCCGGAAGCAGTTTTGGATTGGGGGGGGGGGGGGGGGGGCAAAGTCCTTAGGGGGCTCACGATTTTTGTGTGATGGGGCTCATGCCCAACCACACTCACATGCAGGGCTGCCAACTTTGAGCCAGTGAGACATTGCGAGGGAGCGAAATGATGTGAGCGGGGGAGGGTGTGGGAGGGGGGTGTCCCCCCTCCCACGGTAGGGAGCTTTTGCAATTTTGGACTTGAAATTGTGCAATCTGGTGCATACCTAGATAGGAAATTCGGGCTTAAGATTCACTGTATCTGGGAAAGCGTATTATGGTTTGATCGACCAGAAATGTAAAATATATTTTTCACATAGAAAACAAATAATTGACACACACTAATGAATATGCACCCCAACACACACACAAATATTGTATTTAGTGTCATACACAGTTCCAACATAAACCATATGCCACATTATGTAAGATGCAACAACATAGCCTACAGCCATTGGGTGATTTCAAGTATGGTGTTTAAATCTGGTGTTAGTGTTTATTAAACACTAAATCGGGCTTAAACACCATACTTGAAATGACTTAGTGTTAGGATGGTGTTAACGTGATGACCTCTGATTTCACCGTTGTACAAACTTCCGTTTCCGACTGGCGGTGTTTATTGATATGGCAATATACTATGAGAGATGGTGTTGAGCTAGTGTTAGTGTTTATTAAACACTAACTGCAGCCTTAACACCGTACTTGAAATGAGTTGGTGTTAGAGGTTTGACCTCGTATTTCCGGCAGTGGCACGTGGTTGCTGGTGTTTAGCGTCGTCTGCTAATCTGCCCGATAGTGTTAGTGTTGAGCATGTATACGCAAAACTCCATAGAGATAACAACTTCCATAGGGATCGAAATGAAAGTCATTTCAAGTACAGATCGAGCTGGTGTTAGTGTTACTGTTGCTAGGTGGGCATTAAAATCACAATTCTGAACTGAAATGGTGGTGTTTTTGTTTGTCTGAGCATGTAAAAAGGGTGTCAACCTAGATAATTTTTGAAGTTTTACTTAAGTGAAGATTATGAAACGCAATGCAATTCTTATTTGTTAAATTAATGTATTGATTTGAATATCTATAGTAATTTAAAGAAATAAGGTCATACAATTCATATTTTCATTATTTTATAATCAAACATTAGTTTTCACTACATAAATTCTTTAGACCATTTGGAATAATAATACAACAAAGCAAAATTTGAATAGCCAGGTTCTTCCTTATGTTTATATTGTTGTTAACATTAATTATTTTATGTATTTCTTGTCTAATTATACACCCGCCACCCCCCCCCCCCCCCCCTCCCCCGAAAAAAGTCACTAAGCACTGGGAATTGTCTGTACATCTTTGACATTTTATTACAGTGAACTTATAATTGAGTTAAAAACTGTAGTAAATTTGTTGTGAATAATGGCTAAAAAAAAAATAATAATAAAAAAAATAACCACGCCGGGGACTCGAACCCACTTCTATGATTTATCTGGTTAAGTGATACACGTGCGACAGGTCTTAACCCACTCGGCCACCAAGCACCTAGTGATCACGTGACCGATTTTAATAAAGTATATCATGTTACATACTATTGGTAGTTACTCGGAACTTGCTACCGTGCTGTCACCGGGATTTATGCCTACATCTTCGGCTATGCAAACCGTTAACGCTAGCCATATGTCTCAGCGCGCGACGGGCATTCAATTTTTAGAAGAGAGTCACGCACATTTCTTGCGAGTTTAGTTACAAATTTCACTAAAAATAGGGAATATTCACTAAAATCGTATCGACCAAGTGAATGGTTTGAATGTTTTTTTAAAATTATAGTATTCAATACATGTATGTGGTAAATCTTCATTACGGCTTGCTCTCTAATTCGTAACCATGTAAGCGTTTTCGTTACCATTTTAAGGGTGTTCGCGTGATTTTGTCTCTGGTGTTGACAAACACTAGCGATACTGATCGATTACTACTCAAGGTCATCACGATTAAAAAGTTCGTGACCTTAGATGCTTAATCTGGAAGCTGGTGTTTAGCTCAGATTAGAGGCAGTTTTTCACCCTCAACACTAACACTAACCCCAACACCATACTTGAAATCACCCATTGAGTCCCGAGGGAGCGAAGCGACTGAGGGCTGGGGCAGAGCCAGAGGGGGAGGGTTTGGGAGGGGTTATCCCCCTCCAAAGGGGAAGATTTTGAATTTATATACTTGAAATGATGCACTTTGGTGCACGTCACACATGCAGCCAGAGCAATGCCAGCCTACACGAGAATTACGTGACCCGGTACAAAAAAGTACTCATCCCAGACCATACGCAAGTTACACAACAAACTGAGATAATCCTTTCTTGCGCGAAGCGTGCAGCGAACACTTTAAAATGGATGTATAAATTAGTTTTTGAACGTTAGATTAGCAAGTTTTAGCTCATACATTTTATTTTTTCTTTCCCACTCTTCTTCTTTTTTCCCCCTTTTTTTTTTTGGGGGGGGGGGGGGGAGGGGGGCTTTTTGGGGGGCAAAATCGCGTCCCCCCCAGACTTTTTGGATTGGGGGGGGGGGGGGGGGGGGCGGCCGCCCCCCTGACCCCCACTTCCGGCGCCTATGTTTATTATTCTAGTTGAAGTTAATATATTTTTAGAAAGATGATGATATATTGAAGCCATGAATATTGCTCCATAACAGCACTTTTTGGAAACAGTCAGCGTCGATCATGGAAAGGTCAGGAACGTCCTACTTTTTTGTTTTGGTATAATTATCAGTCTGCTGATCCGATTTTGCTATAAATAACTTTCCCAAGCTTACCCTGTAAATCATAAATCTTGGTGCGGTTTTTTACATCAATCTTCTGTCTGGTTTTGAGCCAAACTACCGTTACTGTGGGTTGTCATGGTTGTGTGAAGGTTACTTTAGTTTCACAAATATATTATAGGTTTTCCTTTCCATTGCTGTTCAGTTAAAAGGTTACATTTTGAGATAATTTTAGAAATACTTACTTCGCTTTAGTGATTTTAAGGGGGGAAACGGTAAAAAACAAGTAGTAGAATATACTAAAAGAAGTCGCACTAGAAGTAATTGTAGTACATAGTAGTAATATGTAAAGTGTTTGTTGAATTTGTATTCAAGTTTATTTTCTTTTGCTTTCTTTTGCTTTGTAATTTTATACACCAAACTGCATTAAGTACACTATTTCTCTATATCTTTAATACCCGCATATGAAACTACCTACGTTTTCTGGTTATCTATAGATTACTGCGGTACTCTCACCTAACGTTTTATATTTTCCCACACACATTCATAATGTGATTCTGCTAAATAGCTGTCTCTAGAGCCTAAATTATGCAGTCGATTATGATTTCCTCGTGCCTGTAACAACCTTTCAACCACTAAGTCACACCCACATAACAACCATGCATGTTCGCTGTGTCTGTCACCCACAGGAAACGGTGGCTGAGATCGATGATGACGAGGGCAAACAGGTTTGCAGCGCGTCGTCGCAGACCAGTGACCTCGAGTTTGATGGCAGCGGTGATGGGGAGAGGCGGGAGGAACAGCGAGTGAACGCAATGCAAGGTAAGGATCTAATTTAGTCTCTTATATCTCTTGTAAATATAATGTTAGCCAGGGTTTTACATAAATTTGGTTTCACGGTGAGTTCAAATATATAAAGAGCTTAGTTCCAAAAGGCGCTATATCCACTTTACATACAAATTCAGCCAACAATATCAGTTCATTAATAAGCTACGTAGCTATCTAGGAATCCAAATTTTATGACAAATTACACAATCAAAATCACTTTCATGTTCATATTCGCATAGGCATGTCTACAAAGTTGGACAAAGAAACCGGGGTTTTCTCCAAAGTCGAAAAAGTGGATTTAGCGCCTTTTGGAATTAAGCTCTTTATATGAACAATATAAACATGCTCCAAAGCCTAGATACATTCACTGCAATGTACTGGTAAACATCGGTGTCGTGTGCAACAACATTTGTAAGTAGGTCAATATACAGTATATTATAAATTTTTATGTCAAAGCTTGCAAACGCGAAAATTTAAATTTTAAAGAAAAATCTACTGGCTTCGGGGAAGCGTAATAACGCTACCATACACAATCGTACATTACGTATGTTTACGAACCTTTAAACGTTATTATTGACTGTTTCATTACCAGTGATTGGACATGTATACACATATAATTATAATGACTGCCAATATTTTACCTCCGAAGTTAAGATATTCGAGCTTTTTTCAATTTGTCATCCGACAATGTTACCAAGTACACTTAACATGTTTAACGAGAAAATAAACATTTTCCATTACCAATGTTATCCTAAAAAAGCAACAAATACACTGCCAAAATCTCTAGGAAAAAGGTCATGGGCCAAATGATCAAATTAGTTTGATAACGAACTTACATGCGGTACTGTATGTGTGTTCATGTTTTGTAATTTCTAAGACATTTAACGAGGTTAAGATACAAGTTTTGTCTTAAGGCCAACATTTCCCAGGGTTTGCGACAAATCAATTTCCTCGGGTAATGAAAGAAGACACTCTGCAGGCAATTAATTAGCAGACAGAGACCAGACACATGGATTATTAATATTCCCTCAACACAACTGAAGTTTAATTTGAAGATTACCATTTAAAAAAAAATACCATCGAACACCATGCGGTGAGGCATAACGGCAGTGAGTCGATTTGAGATTTAACCCATTCCATCGTCAACATACATTTTGATATGACTGTGCATGGTATACCGTAGAACACCATCGTCAAGCACCCCCAAGCACCAATATGCATCTTGCTTTTAAAGAGCGCCCACTCTCTGTCCAAACGGGAAACTTTATCAAGAATGCAAATAATGGTGAGGAATATTCATGAGGATAATTATGGAGGTGAATCTCATGGAAACGTCTTTAAAAGCTTGGGGGGTGCTTGACGGTGGTGTTCTACGGTATGTGGATAGTTCGCTACTTTATCGTTAGGGTTTATCAAATTGCAAATAGGAAACTAGTTTGTCATGTATCTACACAATGGGATTATCAACATTTTGGAGAGTTTGAGAAAGAGTTAATTACTTTATATCCAATTCTTTTTGCGTCAAAGATTTTCTCTCATTATGGGTTCGATGTGGTGTTGTTCATCTTCAGTAGGTAAATTAGAAAATGAAATTATATGGACTAAAAGATCAACGGATTACCATACAGAATATATAATCAATATGATTTCTATTACAAGAAAAAAAAATTCTCTGTGACGTAACATATACCACATTGACTAAATACAGGACGGATTCAACGATTTCGGACAGCTTAACTTTTTGTTATCAGGTCACGTGGTGTTACCGCAAACAACTCTTGTATCTTCAAAGATACAGAGTTCCCTTTTTTGGTTAGGGTGATTGCACTTATTTTGCTGATTTCGTCAATCTTTGCCGGTCTTAAATCTCATCGGAAATATGGCTTAGATGTATACCTCCATAAAATACTTTGAGAAGAATTCCAAGCTTCTGTGGTGACTTCCCCTTTAAGAGTTGTACGATATCTAGACTGATATCTAAATTATATTAAATACTGAATTTAAATACTGAATTTGGGAGATTATGACAGGCATCAGAGACTGCTAAATGAATAAACGAATGTTTATTTGCTTGGTCAAATACCGTGGCCGGAAACATGACTTGAATTTTTATAATATATTTTAGGTTGAGCTGCGACACTTTAAGTGAAATATACGACTAACTTTAGGATCTATATGTTGATGCACTAAACAAAATAAAAATAAATGCCAATGTTTTAAACCATCAGAAACAAAGACTGCTGAAACAAACCAAAGGTTTTTTTAGCTATTTAGGTTACGCACCCGTGGTCGGAAAATGACTTGGATTTTCATCACCTCATAATAAATCTGTATTAAATTTTATATCAAAGATTCCGTTTAGGACATCAACGTAATCTTTAAGATAGATAAGTGGCTGGAAATTTGTTTTGAGGGGGGGGGGGGGGGATTATCGGGGTGCACACTCTTTGCTGGTTGCAAAGTCAATGGTGGCACCCCACCCCAGTTACGCTACAGGATAGATGAGGACAGTCTGTTTGCACTCCTTTATTGTCAAAGGATCGTCTCATTATGTGTCTTGTATTGTTTTGTTTAAATCATATTATGGGGGGGGGGGGGGGGGGGGGGCACGTGTTCACTCCCGTGCCCCCCGTTGCTACGCCACTGATTAGAATCATTGTTCATAATCGGGTTAATGCACTCGACGATAGGTGAATCAAGTTGTGCGGCAGAATTATTGATCTAGTTTAAATGGTTTCGACTGATAAGCATAATTTAACTGGAACCATGAAGTTCATACTTAATTTATCGACCGTCCTGGTTGAATGCACTGGCGGAGATGTAGGAAGTAAGGGGGCAGTAAACCCGGTTGGCTAACAAATGCATACACATTACATTACCTGACCTAAAGATAAACTATCGGAAATAATATCGCTAATGATATTCGTTTGTCTCGCAATGTATGGTCAAACTAGGAATCTAAAAGATCATGACGTTTCGTGTGCCGCTGCAACACTTTGTCAAATGATAAAATCTAATGTAGACAATCGGTTTTTATGCTGTACCGTGGCTCCAAACTCACAATCTCGCATAAGCGAGTGCGTTCCTGATAGGTCAACATAAAGATAAACTGTTCAGTTAACCCGTTCATTTAAATACGAGACGCCTGATTGGAATGCTCCCCAGGGAGTGGAAAATGTGCATGAGATTTTAATTTGTCTCGGTCGGTTAAATCCCCTGTTACCTTACCTGTTGCCCCCCCCCCCCCCCCCCGCCCTCCCCCTCCCGGGCTGGGTTTGAATCTGCATGTCTATGCCACTTCTGGATTTCATTCTGTGTCGTGTCTTCTATTGGCTTCCTTCCGACCAATATAACCGATGTTTAGCAGGTGAATCCAAAATCCATATCGACTTAAATAATTGGAATGAAACCGTATATGCAATTTCCTTGCGCAAGAAATACCACTTAAGAAATTTCCTCTCTTTACATCCACAGATAGATCATTTAAAATTGTTATCTTACTTGACCTTGTAAAATTATATCTCGGTGGATAAAAAGACGACATTTTTTGACTCCTGACTATCAAACGACTTAGTATTGCATCAAAAGTTGCAATGGTGTTTTCTGTTCTGGATATTATCAGTCTGTATATTATTCTCAAGAAATAGGTCATTTAATGAAAAATGTTGTATAATTTTTACAATTTTCTCCGTTAGGTGCGGAAAGCGAGAAATTCCCGACCGCTTAATACATCGAACGACCGACATACAATTCACCACTAAATAGGTCATTTAATGAACAGTTTTGTATAATCTTTACAATTTTCTCCGTTAGGTGCGGAAAGCGAGAGGCTCCCGACTGCTGAATACCTCGAACGACCGACATACAATTCACCGCACTACGCGAGCATCGAACATGGCGGACAGATGCTGACGTCATCATCGGAAACTTCCCGTCGTCAACTTGACGGCGACATCGACAATGGTGCTGACATTGAATTTTCGAAAACGGTAGCGACGTACGGTGAGTACGATGTCTATTATATGGCGATATCGAGAACAAAATTAAAATCAACCCTGCATGTTTTGAATATGGCCAATTGTAACGCATCTACAAAAAATACACAATCGACAATAAATTTCCATAGAGATGTGACACTAATAGCCGATTCATATGTGTCTTATTTGTAATTTGACCATCAATTCAATATTTTTACTAAGTAAAATGTTGATTAAAGCATAAACTTAAATGTAAAATAAATACATGTATACTTTTAGCATGGTTAGTATAGCATGACAGATACTACTCGGCCTAAATATTCTTTACAACATCGAGGAAAGAGGGTGGTCATGTAATTTTCGAATTGGAGGTTTCTTGACCATTTTAGAAACAATCTGCCCTTGGATATGCAAGTCTCACTAGTGAAAACATGACCTTTAGACTAATTCAACCACTCTTGTTAAGATTAAGAGATGGCTTACGGCTGTCAGTTTATGGACTATTCAGAAATGGTTTAAGACCTAACATCCTATAAAGGGAATTGGTTACTTTGTAGCCACTAATGTTTAAGGTTGCTAAACATAATTATATAACTCTGATCTTTATACTGAAAGATGTGTGGAACGAGAAGGTACAAACGAATGGTATTAAAGTTCCAACTAATTTTGTTCGATTTTGGACATGTTATTTCCCTTCAATGTGAAAAGACTAACATGCTATGCGACGATTTCCAATAATGAGTCACGGGGAGCTACGTCTAAACTCTTTAATCTGGAGGATTTACTTCGTTTAAGTTATTTTCCTGAAATGCCGATGGAGACGTCTTCACCCCCTCTGTCAAACTCTGGAAATGAGTGAATACAGCCTTAAGCAAAACAAAAAAGAGAAGCAAAAATCGACTTCGCGAAGGTGTCAAATTGATATCACATAATTCTTCATAATCAAATCAACCTAAAGCTGACGATCATTCGGTGAACTGATAATACATATGACTTTTAGGTCCCGAGGCAACGTCGTGAGCATTTAGAATTTAGAATGTCACAGTTTGCCTAAACGGTGATTGTCGAAGAGATGTCATATTCAGTTTTCAACATTTCTAATTGCAGATCAAAATTATGCGTCGGGATAAAACAAAACAGAAACACACGTACCACGCGCTTCGTGGGTAGACATGAAACCATAGGAACATTAATTTTATGTCCAAATCCCTTATCGAAACTGATAAATGTTTGAATTATGATTCGTGCTGTTTTATGTCTGATTAAAATAAATTTTACACTCGGGAGTACTTGTTATTATTGCTTATGGTTACTTACGAGTCATTCAATGTATGTATTCCTAATTCGTGGTAATAAGTCATTACAATTGATGTCGAGAGTAATTAATGTACACAACACATAACCTAAATGTTTAGAGCAATTACAGTTACTAGGTAACAATGTCGGTGGACAAAAACAATTGTAAATAGTTATTTTCTGATTTGAAATATTAGTAATTTTACGTGAATGCAATACAATAGATAACATGTCTAATGACCATGATGACCGTGTAATACACAAGTTTGGATTATTATATCACAATTTTAAATGTATGATTTTGTGTGATTTTGCCTATGTAACGCATATTCAAGCCATGCGTTCTTTAGTACAATTCTGTTAACATTTTTCAGCATTATCTTAACCAAATCACTCTCTTGCAATGGAATTTTCAGTCTGTTTTACAAGCATGCATAGTACACATTTATACATAATTATGTTCGCCACTTTCAGCATGGTCAGCTTACTGTGCACATGCCATTCAAATTACCTATAGCACCATTAATGCTGAGACCAATTAATGTCAAAAATAAATCATTACTAGTTTGATCAATGGCGGAACGAATCTGAAATAACTTCGATAACAATGTGATACATAATGTTAACGATATTAGGCTGGCAATGAAGTATGCCATAACCAGTTTTGATATTTCCTTATTCCCCAGAACACACCTATAAAATGTTTTTCAATCAACGTCATTAACGTTTTAGGTCACACTATTTCCGCAGGTCAAGTACCGACATATTGGCCCGGATTCACAAAGGAGGTTTGTAGGATGTTTGTACAAACCATGGTTTATCCATGGTCTACATATATGGAGTGCCATTCGTAAACTGATGGAAAACGAATGTAAACTCCTTACTTGTTAACAATGTTGATGGTACACATTTACAAAATGCACCTAATAAATGTTTGTCTTCTCACATGGTGAAATTTGCTGGTTAGCAAACACTAACAGTCATATCATTAGAAATTATAAATTGTTTTACTTGTATACGAGCAGCACTTCATAGAATGTAGACCATGGGTTAACCATGGTTTGTACAAACATCCTACAAACCTCCTTTGTGAATCCGGGCCAATATACATAACTAATTTTAGAAAGGACATTCTAGTTTTGCAGGTAATGTGACTTATTAATACGCCACATTTCAACCCTGACCACAACTGTACCTTACCCAATCTTGTCTATTGACTATAATTTGCAAGACAATCTAAAACTTAACATTATAATAAGGGAAACATTTATACTTCTTACAATTGAACTTTGCGCTTTCATGAACATTTTTTTTCTTCAATTGAACCCTTTCACCCTCATGGTAACAAGGGTTTCTGATGGTTCAATGGCCCCTCTGATCGTAGCGCCGAAATAGTTAATAAGTATAATATTATGTTTAAGTTATTGTATGGTAACCGGGTTATATAAACGTCTCGTCTGTCGCCACGTGAATGTAAATCACAACAGATTTCCTAGTCTACATAGGAAATCATCCAGTGACGTACGTAGTTAATAGGGGGTGAGGAGGGCAATTACCCACCCCCTCTTTTAGTAAATGTAACCCCTGTCACCGACCCTTTGCTTTATGTTGAGAAATTGGGTAAACAAAATAACACGTCAGTTAATTTTTTGTTTATATATGAACGCTTGCATTCTCTTTAACTAACCCTCGAGTTGATAATACCCCGTTACGTACAGCGTCCCCTCTTTCATCTGGATTATATGGAAATGAACATTGAAAGGACATTAATGTCATATTTGTCACGTAATTATCTCCCCCTCGTTAGTAGGCTAGCTGCCCCCCTTTTGCACCCCCGATCCGCTGATCTAATCTCTTTAATAAACCCCTCTGTAAAAAGTTATATATGCGGACAAAACACCTCGGTATCTTTTTTGTCACATGATGATCCCCTCTAGGGACACCTTACCCACTATCTGCCCCCTTTCTGCCCCCTATGTGGGTGACCCTGTCTCAAATGGAAGTAGCTTGAGCTATAATATAGGTCAAATAGAGTTCCAAAATCAAAATCGTTCACTTATAATTGGAACATAATATCATGGGCGTATAGTGTATAGAGGACATATGAGTATTACATTACAGATCATATTTCGGGGAATAAGACTTAGTGTGACTTTATTTCAGTGACTTGTGAGAGCGCTTCGTTTATAATTTAACTTCTAGAAAATATTGTTTAATTTTGCAAATATAACTTTCTTCTGACTTGCCGAAGCCACAAGCACCATTTTCAGTTTTTTCAACTTATTAATATTACGTAGCTTATGCTCGTTGTCTAGTTGTGGGAAGAGGTATAGAGCGTCACCTCTTGACCGAGCGGTTCAGGGTTCGGTACCCAACATAGAAAGGCTCCGTTTAGTCTGCTTGAAGGGACACGAAGAGAAAACGCTCTCATTTGGTCACGTGGTATCTTATTTGTTGATAACTTTGTTTTGTTATGTTGTGTTTTGTTTAATGAACAGGTCTACTCGACATCGCTTCGGATGAGACGGAGTACGAATCGGCTCGTTCAGATTTCTCCGAACGGTGAGTGATTCACACCTTTTAATGCTTTTTTTACGCATCCTTAAAGTTTATACTCCCCCCCCCCCCCTATAATCTCAATAGCCAACTTTTGTCACATCCCTTTCTCTTCATTTCCCCTTAGTTGTGTTGCATATGCATGACATGAATTAGAAAATTAACTCAATCATTTTTAATTATTTGTAATCTAAAAGAACAAGTGAGGGGATGTGCGAGTACGGCTTATGAGGGGGCATTAGCCCCAAACCCCAGTTGCATATAAACTTGATGATTATTTTGACTCAAGTTGATGGTTCGATAGAGAGAAGGTCAGAAGAGTGTAATTAAAGGAGGAAGCTCACGATACAGCACGCCAAATATTCTTTACTTTTGAGGAGCATTGACCATTGGAATTGACCCATTCATCGCTCATGCAATGTTTCGGTCAGTTGTTCTGACCATCGCGCGACGTCAGCATGGTCAGGAGTAGATACCGTGTATGCAAATATGACACTGACTTGGATTTTTAGTTTGGGTCTTTAAGTTTTAAACCCGTTTCCTCAAATAAAAAGTCAGTCATTGAAATACCTGATACATTATATACCAGGTTAATTACTGCATGGAATAGCTTTAAATTTGGTCCCGATGACATGAAACTTAAAAAAAACAGTCCATTATAGTTATACTCGAGTGACAAAGAGCAGCAAAATCCGTACTTCCTTTGACTCACTCAAGATCCGGAGCCGTTGAAAGGAAGCCCGAAAAACGGATTAAATCGTATTTATGTTATCAGTCTCACGCATCTCGCAGGTAATTGACTCACCTAGATATTCATTACATTTGTTCTAAATGATTTCTTTAACCCGTTCTGTCAGAGTTGCCGGTCCAAATCCTCCTCCTATAGACTCTCTTTTGTACCCTATACCTTGTTTGATGTCAGATTGAGGTCACGCCAGTCTTAAGTTGATGTTGTCTTCGAGCAGA
Organism: Echinarachnius parma; assembly: GCA_037951105.1. Taxonomy (NCBI): domain Eukaryota; kingdom Metazoa; phylum Echinodermata; class Echinoidea; order Clypeasteroida; family Echinarachniidae; genus Echinarachnius; species Echinarachnius parma. Next base: position 65,702 of record JBAMJV010004028.1, on the reverse strand, counting down.
GTCATCATGGTCATTGGAGAGTTTGAAATAATTCTTTCATTTCAAACTACTATATATATAACAAAGTAAATTGAGCAAGGGAACAACAACAAAATATAAAACATGAAGTCTACTTTGCTTTTGTCTTTACCTACTGTCCGTTTATGTTATGTACAGATGTTCTATAATAACATTGATGTAGAACCAAACAGTAAACGCAAAACAAAGTGAAAAAACTAATAATACACAAGTCATTCGTGTGAAAAGGGAAATTTGCGTATTAAATTTGTATGATTTTATTATTGCCCCTATATCCGTAAACTTGCGCCGTGTTGTTTCAGCAAAATGATAATAATATAAATGGATAACTATAACAACTAACGTATATATTGTCTTCATTCCAGGCAAGAAGATGATCTAGATGAAACTCTGGTCATTGATGATGCTTCGATGAACATGGACGGCTCCAGCACACACTCTCACTCTCCGAGGTTCCTTATTCGACCAGAGAGCACCCGTTGTCGTTCCGGGGATCGTGCTCGATTCGTCTGCTGTATTTCTGGTACGCTTTACCCTGTGATATCGCCCTTACATTAAGAATGTTCCTTTTTACTATTGACTAACGTTTCTCTAAGTCTAAGATATCAAAACATTTTTTCCAGTGGAAGCCTTTTACATAATATCATACCGTGTCTGGATGCCACGTCGCATACATAGTTATATTATTAAATCACTGAGCCAATCAGGAGCAGCGATTGCAGTGGCGCGTATTATAAAATCACTTCTATTTAATTGGAAAAGGCTTTTAACATTTATCATTTGTTTTTGTTTTGATATTAACTCGTTTGTACGATAGGCGAGTTAAGCAACGCGATAATGAAGGCAATAATTATAGTAGTTGCCAAACCAGAAACTACACACAGATACAGCCAGCAAATCGGGAGCAATGATTTTAATGGCGCGTAGTTTGAAATCACATCAGTTTCATTTAGAGGCCTTTAATGAGTCATCACTTTTTACCTGAATTTCCTACTATATATTTTATTTTATTTACATCCAGGGACTCCCATTCCTTGCGTCAAATGGTTTGCATCTGGAGAGGTCATAGAACACGAGAATGACGACAGAAGCCGTCTACGAGTCACATACTACCGACAAAACGAAGTCCAAGACGCAAACATCACTTCTAGATTCGTCGTCGTATCAATTTTAGAGGTCGTCGAACTCCGATTAGCTGATAGCGGCGACTACGCATGCGTGGCGGTCAATCAAGAGGGGCACGCGTCATGTACTGCGCACCTCCTTGTCGAAGATGATCACACAATAGGTTTGTGAGCCATCATATTCAACATAGTTTAATTTATAATACATCAAATATACCATTAATTCAAACATATAGGGAAACTGACCAGAAATATATTGTGATTAAAAGAAGGCAAAGACAATGGGATTCCAACGGGACTCGAACCCGAGGCCTCCGGATTGCTAGACCGGTGCTCTACCGACTGAGCTATAGAAAACCCTAGACGGTGCTCGTCCCTGAAAACCCTTAATTCTCATTGCCAGATTGGTCAGAAGCTATTGTAACCTGACATAAACCCGAAGGAACTCGGGTTCGAGTCCTGTTGGAATCCCATTTTCTTTGCCTTCTTTCAAATATATCATTGTTACACTACGCGCACAGCTCATACTTATAAAGTAATCACAAATTTGCACAATTATTATATCTTCATTTAAAAACGTTGTTTTCTTAATAACAAAAGCATATTTCAAGACTTCTAAATTATATTTGAGTGGCTTTGCTCCAAGGATATTTTAATGCTCTAGATCTTTGCCAAAAATATACTGAAGAATCCTCATTATTTGTAGATTATTTCTCCGTTGTTTTTGTCTTTGCTGTATCAGATGCTGTAACAGAGCGAACATGGCCTGAGTGGTAAGTACAGTGAATTTCATAACTATAAATAAATACCTTTATGTCCCACGTTTGAATCAAGGAATAATCGATACATGAAAGCAACGCAAAATGAACAAAACGTATAATATGGCAGGGTGCTCATTAATGACGTCGTGGTCGCCGGGCACTTTGAATAAATCACCGCATTTTCACATAAGTTTTCAAGTTATAACAGTCATACGTTTTTCTCAACCGATCGAGCTGAAGATGTATTGATAATTATTTGTATTTATACTGGTCTAAGGAAATCAAATGTACCAAAGGGTTAACTTTCCCAAAGCTGTGGTCAAGTACATTATAAACTGAAGGCCTCCTCATGACGCATAGTACGATCTGTGTCTGTATTAATTTTCTTGACTAAGTATGACTTGTCAAAATGATATTACTTCTTATAACCCCAAGGGCTGTTATCGGATTGTTTGTGTTTGTGTCAAGTTCTGGTCAAGTATACAGGCCTATATACGATTTTGACAAGCTCTGACTCATATACAATGTCTAGTGACAGGTATGACTTGTCAAAATTATACCAACATAGCATCTAAACTGACGTCTCTCCCTGTGGGACGGTTATTATCGATTCGATCAGGACAAATTAAGGCTGATGGAAATGGACAGAGCGGGGATTGTAAACACAGAGGCGAAGCTACAGAGGCGAAGCTACGTGGGGGGGGGGGGGGGGGGGGTAGAGCCCCCACCGCAAAGTCATGCTTGCTGGGAAAATGTGCAACATAATCCGGCAATCTGGACAATTAATTTCACACACCTAATAATGATTAGGCTACCCTGGACAGTAGCCCCACTGGAAAATGCCCCAGCTACGCCACCATATGACCACGGATAGTAAGATTGACGGTTCGGATTTCTTGTCTCCAGTCTACTTTTTAATTCCCATGGACGCGTTAACCAACTTTTACAAGTAAATCGGTACGATCCTATAGCCCCAGTATTTTGGGGCCAGGCTCCGAATGAGTTAAATTTGTTTGTTTCACGCCCTTTGCGTACTCCGACACCTATAATAAGGGAAATCCCCAAAGAGGGATTTATTGTGATTAGTCTATTTCGATTAGTCATAAAATAGGCATCTCATCTTACTCGGGCTGTAACCTCGCTTTGGTTGTTTCGTGCCATTTTATTATTTCTTTTAATAATTATACAAACATACAGTCATGTATGTATGCAAGCAAAATAAAATGCCCACACAAACATACGCGCACATTTAAACACACTTCCATTGCAAAAACAAACTTGTGCTCATGAATCACCAAGTGTAATGCACATTGTGCTAAAAAAAAACACGCACATGAGCATATTTCCTTCAAACCAAAGCACGTTGATCAAAAGTTGACTTTGTTACTAATCCCAGATGAACGATAATTGAACTTCTTGCAGGAACATACCCGTCTTGCCTAAAGGTTTTCATAGTAGTTTGGCCGAGTAAAATATCAGACACGAAGATATCAGAGTAATCCCTGCCCCACTACCGGCGATCCTGTGTCGCCTTCCCCCCTGCCGCCGAGTCCCCGAGCTATTCGCGTCAATTTCCCGTACCATCTGGGCCACGTTGCAGAAAGAGATTGTAAGTTACAAGTTGTAACGTAAAATTAGTTGTAACTTACAACTAATTTTAAGTCAGAGACTTTGCGCGTCTTAACCAATCAGATTTACGCATTTAGTCACATGATCTGACTTACGATTAACTGTAACTTACAATTTATTGTATCTTTTTTCTGCAAACGGGGCACAGAACTGTAGATTCTGTTGTTTCATATTTAGTTCTTACTTCTAATGCAATTTATTCTCTCAGCCCTTTCTTTCCTGTTTTGTTTCTACCCAACATTTTCTTCAGTAAAACAAAAATCCGCATTGTATGCTATTGTTTATTCTAGTTAATTACTCTTAATTATTTTCATATAATTATGTATTTTTCTTTTCTTCCAATTTCTACCCTTATTTGAGTAGATCTATACCATGGGGGCGCAACCCTTACAGCCTTCTCCCCACGAGAGAAGGAGTAGGGGCAATGGCGTAGCTAGGATGATTTCAGTGGGTGGGGGGGGGGGGGGGGGACCGGGGAGGGCCTTGAATTTGCATGAATGGGCATAGTTTTTGTCTGACAAGCACAACAAAAAGGAAGGAAAACGAAAGTTCCTAACCCGTTTATGTTGCCTATAATATTCAATTATAGCTCATAAATGATCTTAATTGGCCGGAAATAATAGTTGAATCATGATTATTACATTATTCTTGGCCTAATATGCTTATACTTACCTTTAAAATTATATGTTTTGGGGCGATTTATGTTGTCAATTTTCTCATGGGGGCACATAGGGGGAGTGCAAGTGCCCCGTAGCTACGCCCCTGCTGGGAGGGGAAAGGGGGTACACCATTGCTCCGCCTAATAGTCGGAACTCATCGGGTCCCGTCGGAAATACCACTTGTCGCTCTTCCGCAATTAGGTCGGAATTGTTCTCTAGCGGTCCCTACTCTTGTGCTCAAATTATCTAGTATTTACTTGCAAAACTAAAGAGCAACACTTCAACACGCCACTCACGTTACCATGATGTAACCTCCGTTACCTCACTGTCACCATGACAACTGATTGTCAAGAAGAAATCGAGATGATCATCTACTGTCATAATTATGGCAGATCGTGGGTTTTGAGGTAGAGTACTTCACCCACGGACAACTAATGAAGATACTCATGATAGTGATGATAAAAACTCCTTGGGAAATTTGTTTCCGATAATGTATTACAAATGCACAGCTATCTTTTGGATGTACTTTTTTGTCAACTTGCAGTATATCAGGGGTGTCGATCCTGGGGGGGCAGGGGGGGGCGGTCGCCCCCCCCCCCCCCCCCCCCAATGAAAATATTGGGGGGGCGAACACATCATTTCGCCCCCCAATAATTCCGAAAATGAGGAAGAAAAAAATCGAGTGATATAATGCCAAAGAGGGGAAAGGCACATTTATCAATAATTAATCTTCAAAATAGCCGTTTTTTAGTTTGAAAAGGACTGTAAATCTCTTTTTTTGCCGCGCGCTTCGCGCGCATACAGTTTCTCATATTGCAAGTTTCATTTGGGTTGCGGGAACTCACCTTTTGAAATGTGTTGGGCAGCGTAATTTCTCAAACGCACACCTCAAACGAAGTTTATTAAACCCTCATCTATAGATAGCACACCGTCACAGAAAATAAAATAATCTCGGTACGTATGCGCTGAACGCAAATCAAATTGGAATATCATGTCCCCCCACATTTGAAAAAGGAGCAGATTGTCCCCCTCCCTTTGTCAATATGTATGTTTGGTTCCATACCTATATACTTCATATTACGTGAAATTTCAGGTGTGCAGGTGTGCACCAAATCGCACAATTTCACTCCCAAAAACACAAAAGCTCCCTACTGTGGGAGGGGGACACCCCCTCCCACACCCTCCCCCGCTCGGTCGCTTCGCTTCCTCGCAATGTCTCCCCAACACTTTTGAGAAATTGTTGACGCCCTTGCTTAGTTTCATGGGAGCCCAATGCCCTAGACTATATCGATGGCTCTATAGTATACATGATCACGTGGATCCATCTCATGCAAGGCTCAGTCTTTTCCTCGCTATGCCCTTTAAAAATACGTTATGAGTAGGTTCACTATTTTATACAATTTTAACACCCATGCTAGGAGCAAATGTCTGAAATCTAAAAGCTTCCGGGGGCTCCGCCCCCTGGACCCCCATTATTGTACCCAAATGTGGGTGCCCCCCAAAGTCAGGTCTTCGAGCCATCAATACACTTTCAATGAGCGCATAATAAAACTTCCGGGCATGCCAATGTGGGGCTTTTAGCTCTCTCAGTGGTCACTCTGGAAATATTTTCAAATTTCGCCCCCCCCCCCCCAATCTCAAAAACGGATCGACACCCCTGTAGTATATCAATAATATGTGTATCCAGCCAGATAACATATATATTGGAAAAAAGATGTATAATGCCACTGACTACTTCAATATGAAATTTTCAATCTGTGTATTTCCTAAACCCCCATTTCATTTTGATTTGATCGCCATCTGTCAAATATGCCTGCTAAGCGATTGCTTGTTTCTAGGCTGAATGTGTACAGTAAGTTTGTGTTTATGTTTCTATGTATTGCTTCTATTTATTACAAATGAAAACATATTGTTTTCTAACCAAAGCTATAAATACCATAGTAACTTTCAGACTATGATGTAAACTATTTGAACTTTTACTCACTGATTTCAGTTTGACAGATGAACAGAGACTAGACCCTAGGCCTAACATCGCTTCCACGAATCTAGCGGGTCCAGGATCTCATCCTCAGGACCTGGACTCGACCTCTCCAACCAGTATTCCACAGCATAGAGTCACCGCCCTGATTGGTTCTAAGGCCACTTTCTTCTGCCCTGTACAAGGTAAATAGAGCAGTCTTGTCATAAGTTGAATTTCATAGATTCAATCGATTTCAGGGTCGCATCAAAAAGACCTAGACTTGGTTTCATAATTCAGTCTTCCACAACAGTGCACATACAATATTTTATGTCTAATTGGTCAAGGTAAATTATAACTATGCGGACTAGTTTCGAAATGTATTCACTAGAATTTCAAGGAATCTAACGGGTGCATGATCGTATCGCCACCAGGATCTCGACTCGGTCACATGGCCCATTCTACCACAGGATCGGGTCGCCGCCCTGATCCGTTTAAAGGGATCTAGTAACTTTGTTGACATGTGCAAAAAGTGATGAATGGTTGATGCAATGTATATTGTTGTTATCTCATATGTCACAGTGTATTGTGTGAAAATTTCAAGTCAAATGGACATTGCATGGTCAAGTAATGAGTGATATTCACTAACTCACTGCACTCACTTTGTACACGGTTTCAAAACTCCACGGGAGTTTTTCTTATCTGAATACTTCGATCGTACATATCTTTGTAACGAAAGGGAAATTTGAAAAACCGAAACCTGTCCCATGATTTTATTGTTAATACGAATACAACAATGTATGAGGGAACCGCTATAATTAAAATTGTATTGATCAATCAATCGATCGATCAATCAATCAATCAATCAATCAATCAATCAATCAATCAATCAATCAATCAATCAATCAATCAATCAATTAATCAATCCATGTGTGAATTATTAAATCGATAATCATATCATCTTTACTTCGGATGTTATTTTCTCACTCTACATTGTCAGGATACAGTCAACCTATTCAATCACGTGATCGAATCAATGTCAGAGTTGAAGGCTTCGTGCACTGTTTGGAATCGTCACTTTAAGCCAGTCGATGAAAATACCAACCAAACCATCAATTTATTAGTTAATTCAAAAATTAATGACTTGATTCATGACAATTTATCAATTTTTGGATGTTATTTCTAATTTCGTAATATCAGGTGATCCATCCCCTCACGTGACGTGGATCAAGGACGGTCACCCCATTCAATCACGTGACCGGATAAGTGTCAGAGTTGAGGGATGCGTGCACTGTTTGGAGATTGATGATGTTGCAGCCTCAGATGCCGGATCGTACGTTTGTCTGGCTGAGAAACGGACAGGGGGACGGTGTTATGCACCTGTCTCCTACACGTGCAAGGTGAGATATAAGGGTCACATACCACCGAATAGCGTAAACGGATGCCGGACGAATATAAGATTTGCAAAATCAAATTATCCGATGGTGAAAGTTGTCTCCATTGCTGCATAAACATAACTTTCCGCAGGATAAAACAATGGACATCACCTGACAAGGAACGCATTCACCGAATAAGAAACGGGCAAGAAATTCATACGAACGGAGACGAACGGATTAAAACTTTTGCTCTCCGTCGGGCGTCCGGACACGCTATCCGGTGATATGTGACAATGATCATTAGTTTTCCATGTAAATTCATACGATTTTCCAAAAGTGATATTTCAGACTGTAATCATAAGCCAATATAGATTCACCTAGATTATGTTGTGATAATCGATAATGATAATAATAATAGAAAAGGATCTGGGAAAAGCAAAATTAATGTCAAAGTTGATCACCTTCTGCCCATTGATTCAGTTTGGCAACAATTGGAAAGCGTTTCTAGAATAAGGGAGACATTCGAAGATCGATAACAATTCCCTTCTTCTGTTACAATAAGCCAAACTTTAAAATACAGGATAAATGTAAAAGCTGAAAGTGATGTTGGTTGAATTTGACAAAGTTAAAGGGGTAGTTTAGTTTTAGTAAGGCTGAACTTTAGTAGCCAAAACCTGCACAGTAACATTATAAACTAATAGTTATAACTCCACCATGCTCGAAAGGTATACAAAATTACAAACGACCAAGTAAAACGCCTGTTATCATTCAAAAAGAGCCATATTCAAACACAAGAGGGTGCTTTTTTAAAAGGCATTGGTTTCAACCATTTTCAACCAAAATTATGCATGTGATGTTTTGTTGATATAATGATTAAATAGCGAGATCATCAACAACCATTTAAAAAACGCTTTTGAAAATTTTTGAAAAAGTGCAAGCATTTTTTAAATTTTTTTTAAAAAATCATCTAATTATTTGGGCCCCAAATAATTATAAGATCAGATATATTTATTGATATTTCAGCCGTTTCTGGGTCGATTTTGACCAAATAAAGTTTATTCTGCCATTAAAATTGCATGTTCTCTCAAATTCGACACTCAGTTTTTCATTACCTCACAAAAAAATTGCGATGTGCAGCGCCTCTCTACCAAAACTATACCCCTTTAATGAATCAATTTAATCAAACATGCCATGAAAATAAGTAAATGGAGATCAAGAGAAGTTAAACTTGAGAACAAATTTAATCTGACGTGAATTAAACAAAAGTTGTAATCATTGTACTTGACAAGCAGTTCAGAAATATAAATTTGTATGAATAAAACACAAAGTTTACCCTTCTCAAGGGTGAACTTCTACTCTACCCTTTTTTTTCAGAAAAGAGCGATTATTGTGAATGAAAAGAATGAATAAAAAAAGTTTAAAAGGAACTATTTAGCCATCCACATTTAGAAATACCTTTAACAACATGAAACTGTTTTACATGACTAAGCAGACAAACGCGATCAAAGAGATTATGCTAGTTTTACCAAACTGAGTCACGTCTGTCTGATAAAACATTTTTAGGGAAGAACATGCCCCTATACAAGCAATCACAACATTAATTCTCTGACGTGAAGATGACGTCCGTTGTGGTAATAATGTCCATTAGTCATTATCATCAACATCCCAGATTAAAAATATGATGATGTACGCCACAAAATGCCCCGATCGCATTTTTGTCTAAAAATATACTACCATTGGATTTGTGAACTCGTGAACTCGTTTGAAATTAACCCTATTATTTTCATAATTACACTCGAGTCATAGTCAGAATTGTTTCGGTCAGACGCCTTTGGTGGCACCTTCCTCCATTCTATAGCCCTAGGCCACACGTCTACTATAATTATAAAAAAGTAAAAATTAAGCAAGAAGATATATTGCTTGATATATTGATTGATTGACTAATATACAAAATTTTGTTTTTCGTATAACAATACCATTTATACAACACTTTTAACTACGGCTGGATGGCGCATTATCAGGAATGCCAACATGGCGCTTTTGGTCCTTCCTCGGGATCCAGAAACAGCTTAGATATACATTTTTAACGGAAGCGGGCTAGTCCTCTGGAAGCTTACTTCTTTTATCTGTTCTATGAAAATCTAAAAGGCCCTAGGCCACACGACTACTATAATTATAACACAAAAGTAAACATTTGTAAAAAACAATTGTAAAAGTGTTGATCGAAACCCACAGCCCCACAAATGGCAGTCCAAGAAACAAGCGTGTGTACGAGATTAACTCATTCTTGGATATGGTAGTATTACTGGGTAAGACCGTATAATGTCAAGGCAAAAGGCCAGTGTCAAATGAAATTAAACATTTGTAAACCTTTCCGGGGATATTACAAATTATGGATAACATAAACTCTAACCGCAATTATCTTCATTATTGAGAATAGTACTTGTTGCAATCGCAGCTACATGTAAAACAAAGAATGTGTGCTATTATTGCACAGTCATACAAAATTCATAAGCCGTTGATGCTCACCTCCTTACATCCATATTGCGTTTAGCAGATCCCCGGTGGACTTTGTCATACCATCATTACAAATCTATGTATATATGTAGAGATTCAATCTACCCAATCAATCTAGTTCAGGTTGAAACTGAAACCAGTTCATGTCCCACAGAGTAAACAATTTTCATAATATGTAAAGTGAAACGGCCACCTTCCGTTGTATAAACCCAACCTACATTCTCGTCATAAAGGAATAAGGGGCAATGGGGCAAATATATACCCTCCCACCCCCCCCCCCCCCCCTCGTGAATAGTTTCTCATATCACTGCATTTAACCATAATTATGACGAACATAAATTAATGCAAAACAACTATTTATTTTTGACGCAGTTTCCCCCCCCCCCCCCCCCACCAGACTCTTTTAATTACCCTCTACCAATGTGTGTATTATCCCAGTTACGCTGCCTTGTATTTGTATCCAATACTTTGTCCGACATGAATAGAGAGTCAAGGGTATTAGAACAAATAGAGCATCATCACAATAACACAGAGACCATATTTTTTTAAAATTCATATTCTGCCGATTCAAACAAATAATTTCGACGTTGATTGCATGCTCTCTTTTAAATACCCCTCCCCCTTTTGGGTTGAACCCAGAAACACTATACATTTAATTTTATCCACTTCACTGTCCGACATGAATAGAGGGTCATGGGTAAACAGAAAATTGAGCATCATAACACCAACGAGAGACTCACTATCATGTTATCAACAAAGGTGTGCCAGAGCCCAGAGAGACCAGTCCACCTTGATCTTGATGATGGCGCCGATTCAAGAATTATGCAGACACGCTAACCCTCCGTCAACCTTCCGTCGAGAGTTCATGATCGTACACCTGTCTCTCATGCCCTCCCATTGCCCCCTTTATTCCATCTCGTGCTCAATATTAATAATTCGTCTATTATTAGGTGATCTGTCATTACCTCCCTCGTCTGCCCATCGATGTGCTCTCTTGCTACCCCATTCCAACGTGGGGGTGTTTCACAAATTTTAAAAGTTGAACTTAACTCTAAGTTGGACATAACTGTTATGGAAAGCCGTTAGTTTCTTTGTAAAATTGTTGAAACAGTTCTTTTGAACGTTTGATAAAATCAGTTAATTTTGTTACTACCAGGAAGCCTTGAATTGATATACACTTGTGTTGGAAGTTTCAAATACTTGCATGTGTTGCTTTTGAAAATGTTTTATTTGGCAGCTACAAATGGCTTTCCATAATATTGTTCAGTCCAACTGAGAGTTAAGTTCAACTTTGAATCATGGTGAAACACGTACTTCCCAGTTCACTCTGTTCCTCGGTGGTTCTCCTCTACGTTCAAAACACGCAATGCGATGGTTAATCCTCTCACTTACATAGATGCAGGATAATTATGTGTACACATTAAATGTCACTATCATGGCTTATTAGCAAGAGAATAATTGGTAAGCTCTGATATAATCCATGGAGAGGAGTAATGAAGTCATTGGCCCAAATCCTCATCAGTGGCTCAACTTGCGCCCGGCCCAAAAGGACAGAGACAACAGGTAACCAGTTAAACCATTTTGCAGCCGCGTCGCTATTGGTCCCCGGAGATATTCTAATTGTTTTCTTTCATTATCCAGTCAATCCCGTGAGTTCTGCTTATAGGTATCAGTACAATGGGCCCTTTGAAATTCAGTCATAGTATAACCGGTCACCAGCAATACAATTTGGCTGATGACTGACTATACTATGACTGAATTTCAAAGGGCCCATTGTCATGATGCTCGTGATCAGAACTCAATGGATTGACAGGATAATGAAAGGAAACAATTAGAGTATCTCCGGGGACCAAAAGCGACAACACAATAGGTCTGCAGGTGTACAATGGTTTATCTGGTTACCCGTAGTCTTTGTCTTTTTAGGCCGGGCGAAAGTTGAGCCACTGATGAAAATTCGGGCCATTATGATTAAACATGAGTCAGCCATGGAGTCACTCAGAACAGTATCCCCATTTCCAACGCTGCTGCAGTCCCAAAGTAGTCTATTGACTGCGTGTACTGTAATTATAAAAAAAAAATTCATTCATAATCAGATGACATTTTATGGACTCCCAAACTTAAGCTTATGTAGCACTGCTTTTACAATACAAAAGACCACACGATTTATAAATAATTCTAGCTTTCATTGATTTGTTCTTTCTTCCACAGATGTTGCCGGACACGTGAGCGGTAATGAGGTGGTCAAACAGTACACGCCAATGCTGGTCATAGATGAACCTGAGCGTCTTGTGCATCCCACAATGATTGAAACACGAACAGATGATGTCACCTCAACCTCTATGGCGGATCTTCCCATCCAAAGTGACATAAACTATGTTCAAACGTCAAATGGATTAAGGCGAGAAATACAGTATTTGAACGAGGTTCAACCATCCATAGAATCGTTTAGAGAAGTTCAGTTATCCGTGGGAACCTTTCGAGGAACCCACAAAACTGAAACCGAAAATACCAATGTAGATGTGGCTTCACGCCATGCGATTGATCTTGACAACCTGGCTTCGTTCTTAGCGGATATGGGAGGTAAGGAATCTGATATGAGCCATACACAGAGTATTGCTATCCCATCGTTATCAAAGAACGACAGTGCAACCACAGACTTAGATAGTTCGGATGTCTTTGTTTCGGCGAATGGACGGCCAACTGATTGCGAAACAGAGGCCATCGTTAACACTACAACAGTCTCACACGAGAGAGCAAGTGCTTTTTATAACGTGGAGCAGGAACGGAATAAACCCGACAAGGGTGTGAAACGTCGACCAGCGAGACGCAACAGCAAACATAGGAACAGTTTAACAGACTCTACATTACCACAGGATGCCGCAGGTATCGCCCAGGATAATGATCTCGATGCTAGGAAACCACTGGCGCGAAACTCTCGCAAGAAGCGGGCTTCCAGCCGAAATAGGAGGTCCAAAGATTTAGAACGGGTCCAGGTCGACTTGGAGAAGGCCGAGCAGCTGACGCTGAAGGTCGATTCGTGCTTGGACATCATCAACGACCTCCTCACGCTGACATCGTACGACGAAAACGAGAATCAAACGGAGAAGAACCTGCGAAGTAAATTGGATCTTCTCGTACAGAGGTTTGCAGACTCGGAATCGGAGGCGACGAGCTCGCTCGCGAGTACTTCGTCCGGTCGCCAAAGGGCTGGTAAGCTCCTTAAGAGGGTGGACCTGAATCAACTAACCGATAGTAACGGAGAGGGTCTCGATGAGGTGGACGTGAGGGTGAACGTATCAAGGCTACAGGGCGAAACGAAATCTTGGGGTCCTAGTAGCCTTGAGGACTCTCTCAAGGTCATGGCGGAACTCGTAGGCAACATCAAGGGAAGCGTACTGCGTGATGTAGATCCAGAAGCCAGCGATGATTGTGGCAATCCAAACAAAAACAACAGCAACAATAAGTGGCTTATGAGTATGGAAAGAATGCCATCACCAAGACAACCACCAGTCAGGACACCGCTCCGCGAGCTTTTAAAGGATAGCCTCTTCAGCGAAGATCTTGCCTCGAGACAAAGGCGTCGCAGACACATTCCTGGCAGCAGATCCCTTGATTCAGATGACGCACCAATTGGGCCACACGTGATAAGAAATTCGTCAACTTCAAGTTCCAACCGTGCGAAGAGACGACATAGTGTTGGTTCCCCGTACTCAAGTATTAAACCAATGTCGCACGGTCCGCTAAGGAAACACCGACCGAATAGCAATAGATCGAGGACACGTTCATACGCTCCGTCTAGCGAATCATCGTCGTCGTCGTGCGATGAGTGTCTTGCCTCGGAATCGCGAGGGACGAATAGCGGAAGAGGAGCGCGCGTCAGGACATTAGACACACGTCCTTCGTCAGTGTCATTTGAACAGATAGCAAGGGCGCCCTCACGTGAATCGGCGTCCCTTGAAGTAGTGAGAGTGCCCTCTATACCAACAGTATCCCTAAATACATCAACAGGACCTTTACTAGACCTTGATATGCATGGCGTAGTGTCCGTAGAGCTTGAAGATAAGTGTCAGCAGTTTCCAGACGGATTCGACCCCCTCTCGCCTCTGTATTTCCCTAGGACTGATAGCGGCAGCTCCGACGAGGAGAGAGAAACTCAGGGTGATAATCGTCATCAGTCAAAGGCATGTCGGTTTAAATTTCCCGGTGAAGATAAGGCACGGGATGAAGGTACGAAAGACATCCTTGAAGAATGATTATCAGTGAACGATTGGAAAAAGGGGGAAGTCCTTGATAGTATTGCATAACCAGTTTCGATTAAACCAAAGAAGACAGGAAATACGCGTACTTGAGCCATTCAGATTTGCGCATTTAGTTTCACTTTATGACTTTATGCAACACCCCTGGTAAACTTAGGCGAAAAACGAGCAGGGTAAAATCTTGTCCAAACGAATTCAAAGCATGTTTCTGTTCAAATGTGAAGATCTGGTACGATATTTTCCCGTAGCTTTATCATAGTAAAAACATCGATTCAAGTATTGTAAATTGAAGTCGTGGTTATTCTAACTTAACAAAGGTATTCAAGAGTGTCTCATAATGTGGAAAGTAAAAGGAATTAGTCACCGACCATTAGAAACAAGGAAATTGTGTTATAGCTAATTAAGTAAAGGGAATTATAAAACGAATGAATAAGATTTTCTATGGATAGCTACTAACATGTTTCTATGGATAGCTACTAACATGATCATGTGATTACAATTGCCTTATACTATCAACATATTTTAGTCATATACAAATGTAATAATGTTACAAACACGGAAGACTGTGGATATATCGACTAGTAGTATCTAACTCGTGTATTGAAATTTAACAATTACTTCAGAAAGGTGCAATAGAAATATAGTTATTATTTTTTATACTGTGTATAATAAACCTGTACTTTATGTTTCAATTTTCTTCTTTTTGAGTCATTAAATAACTTATTTTTTGTTGTATCTGTTGTCCAACGTATTTAGACCATTAGTACCCAGATATTCATGGACTCCATCTATTAGAAATACAGTCAAACCTATAATATACAGTAAAGGAAACGCGTAGACAGACAGGGTGGCTGCTTTAGACGGATGACCGCTAGCCAGGTTCACTATCAGTGGAAAATATCAACCAAATTTGACCAGTTCAGACTACATGGACTATGCAATTGACTCCTCAGAGCATGATTCCATCACTGTTTTTGTAGCATGTCTGATCGACATCAACAGCAAACTTGACGCACACTGCATTACTGCATTACTTTTGCATACAAATGACATGGAATCGAATGGTGATAATGTTTATACTATAAACAATAAAAATTCTCCTCAGTATTATCGAATAAGATAATCAAAGTGAGAATGAGTGAAAGCGTTAGTTCGCCCTCTATCGGCAAGGGCGTCATGCTGTAACAGTTGCTAAAATGAAAGTTCTGAAGATGCCATACCAAACAATGTCACAATTCTTATTTGCTATTGCTGCAATGAATGTGTAAAACCGAAATTAAACCTGTTCCAAATCAATGTTTTAGTATTCATAAACTCAATCTTTTTTTACAATATCGTTTTTACATGTATAGCAGTTTACTTTTAGATTTGAAAGGAAAACTTGTTCGTACTAAATTATTCAGATTGTGACACTTCACTGTCACCATTATTAAAATACAATTTGATAGTCGATGTTTATTTTGGCATTAAATGGTGATATCCAATAAATGTCAAAAATACGCATTATAACTTTTGTAGATATATTGAGAATAACTTATTTTGCAAATGAAATAAAAGCTATTGCAAATTATTTAACTCTTCAATTGTTTACTCTAAATAAAATAAAAATTGACCCGGCTGATTGCGTGGTTATATTATGATAATGGATGTGATGTGTGTTGGACTAAAACAAACGATGTTTTACAATGTATAATGAGAGTATGATAAATAAATAGCAACAATTGCAAATGTATCCATTATATGAATGCCGAGCTCCTATAGCTAGAACATTGTCATTATGTATGATTTTAAAGTATTTGGTATAACCCAGCCGGATATCGAACACATGACCTGCCGTGTACCGCCAAACCACCACAATCTTTACTATAATTTCCCCATTAAAATACTTCTGGATACTTGTTTAAAGGGATAGTTGAGTTTTGGTAGAGAGGGCGCTAGACTACTTTTTTTGTTTGTGAGGTAATGAAAAACTGAGTGTAAGATTTGAAAGAGCATAATATTTAAATAATACAATTATCTTTGTTTGATCAAAATCGGTTCAGAGACGGCTGAAATATCCATAAATATAACAATTTGTAATAAAGCTGGGGCCCCAGGTTTATTAGAGAATTTTGAACCAGCCGTTACAAAAAAAAAAATAAAATGCTTCCTCTTTTCAAAAAGTTACAAAATAGGTATTTAAATAGTTGTTGGTTATTTCTCTATCTAATCACTATTTCAACAAAACATCACATGCACATTATTTTATTCAAAATGGTTGAAACCGATGAGTGTTTAGAGAGCGCCCTCTTACGTTTTAACGGCTCTTTTTGAATGATAACATGATCTTTACTACGTCATTTGTAATTGTGTGTTCCTTTCTAGTTATAACTATTAGTTTGTAATGTAATGATGCAGGTTTTGGTTACTACAATTCAGTTTCACCAAAACTGTACTCTCCTTACCAGAACTCAACTATCCCTTTAATGTTTAGGCAGCCACAAAACAGTATCATTAATAAGAACATATTAAGGGAAAATTTGAATCGCAATCACAGTTTTGTTTTAATTAAAAAGCATTTCGGGAAAATTCATGAAAGAAAACGGTAGCAATGTGTGTCATTTTAAACATGGCTTTTACACACAAGTGGCTAATGTAGAATGTACCACTGGGTTACATTTTAAAGGGATCTAGTAACTTTGTTGACAAGTGCAACAAGTGATGAGTGATTAATAAAATGTGTATTGGTATGATCTAGCTGATATGTCCACAAAGTAATGTGTGAATATTTTACGTTAATTGGATGTTTATTGGCCAAGAAATTAGCAACAAAATTTGAATATGACAAGGTATGAGAGAACCACTAGAGTTCCAAGTAAGTTTTGAGGATTTGGACAATGTTACTAAGTCCCTTTAAAGACCTTTATGTAGATATAGGCGTCGACCTATTAATTAATGTAATGGGGGTAATGGACCTTGTTGCTTGTTTATGCACGTAAGTACACCATCAACAGGTTTAGCTGACATCGATTAATAGCGTTTGTTATTGATATTAATTAGTGGTGGTCATATGAACTGCTCATTGAGGTACTAGTATATCGTGTAGCGAGTAGGTACCGCCCTGAATTAACTCTCTCAGGCTCGACAATACATACATACATGCACTATAGTTGCTTTATCTACTCTACATGCTCGGACCCTTTATGTGCCGATTGGTGCGTGGAGGGTTAATAACTCGGACGTATGGAGACAACCCCGATATCATAACGGACCCGGGGGCGCACATGACACCACTGGGACTCACACCAACATATTAATGTAATAAACACATAAACGAGGTCAATTACATCGAATAACTCTCTTAATACCATTTTGATAATTATTAGATTTTAAAGATGTAATAACTATCAAAAGAATGTTCTATAAGAAGGCTTCGTGGTAAGAACGGTCATATTGATGGAGTGAATTGACACCTCGTTCAAATTTAGAGAATGTTATATTTCTGACTAGGTGTGGCGCTGTTAGACCTAATCTAATATCTGACAATGATAGACACAGTCTCATATCGGGCATTATTTTGATAATTATGATATTTTCTACATTGTGTGGTATATATATAGGAACCATCGTATAAAAGGAGACCCAATTTCAATTAGAGAATGTTATATTTCTGACTATGGGTGTGGCGCCGTTAGGCCCAATCAAATATCTGGCAGTGGCTTATGACATTTCTAAATTAATTACCTCCGTGCATGCAGTCAACCACTCGATGGGTAATTTAAACCTGACGGTGCCTGGTTCAAGGTCACAAGACCTGGCATTGGTTCCCGGAGTGATTATAGGGCGCTTACGATCCTGGACCGTGAGTTAGTGGACCGTAAAATGTTTACGGTCGAGTCAGGTGACCCGACCATACATCGCGCGAAAACTGTTCACCAAAAATTAGTCGACCATAAGGCATTACGTCATACATGCGCAGAGCAGATGCGCACTCGTATTTTACGGTCGACCGTGCTTACGGTCCAGGATCGTAAGCACGCTAATGACGTGACTGGACTGTCTGAATGAACATCTACGACTAATTAATGGAGATAAAAGAGGGAGGGAGAGGTGAAGATGATTAAAGGTGCACCTGTAAAGTGTCTAACTCCACAACAATTAATTTGAGCTTCCACATTTCTCTTCTACCGTGTTGTTTGGCTTATGGTAAGAGAAGAATAAAATACGGTTAGATTTTTTGCAAATGCCCCTTTAGTGTGACGATATCTATCATTGATAATCATTCAGCTCAAGAGCGTTTATAAACGGTCATAAACGTCATACTGTAATTAGTTGTAAAAGCTGACGCAAATTTTTTTCGCTTTTTTAACCAGAAAAGCAGTGTTCCTTTTCAATGAAACTTTCACACATCATTCGGACATATCTTACAATGATTTTGGTATAGGATTGAAGTCTCAAATGTCATTATGGGCAATATCTGACACGTTAATGGTGCACCTTTAAGTGAGAGATCTTCAGGTTGCCCTAATTATTATAATTAGGCGATGAGATACCCAAGTGACAAAACAATCCAAAAATACACAACACATGCTATAAATATTTGATATAATCATTATACCAAATCGGTTTAAAGTTTAATTCAAAGTGATGACATTTTTTGGAGGAAAAAAATAGTCAATGGAGATTAAAGAGAGTGGGGAAGATGGCGGTGATATATTTACGTATCTTCAAATTGCCCTCATTATCCTCATGGTGATCAACAAAAATAATGCATTAAAAACAATGCACAAAATGTGTGTATTTTATCAAACGATGATCATACATACAAACTCGGCTTAAAATATTAAAGTGGGGTTGTCGCTGATGGTTTTTGGCGATGGTAGTGGTAGTTGTGATTGCGGTGATCATGGTAATGGCTATCATAGACGTGATTGGTGGTGGTGGTTGTGTTGGTGGTGGTGTTGGTGGTGTTGTTGATGGTGGTGATGGTGTTGGTGGTGTTGTTGTTGGTGGTGGTGTTGTTGTTGGTCTTGGTGGTGGTGGTGGTGTTGGGGGTGTTGTTGGTGGTGGTGGTGGTGTGGTGGCGTTGGTGGTGGTGGTGGTGGTGGTGGTGGTGGTGGTGGTGGTGGTGGTGGTGGTGGTGGTGGTGGTGTTATTGTTGTTGGTGGTGGTTGTGGTTGAGTTTGTGGTGGTGGTGCTGGTAGTAAATGTTTTGGGGTGATATTAATGATGTTGAGGCGATATCTAAGTGCGTGTGTGTATGTGGGTTTGTGTGTGCGTGTGCTTTTGGTCTCTTTGTGTGCGTATTTAGGACTATGCATGTGTTCACAAATGTGCGTATGTTTGTGTGCGTTTGTGCGTATGTATGCGTGTGTTTCTGTAATTATGTTAATGGTTGAGAAGCGTGCTGGTTCAAACATCGTTAATCGTTCCAACATCCATCCATCAACAACATTACAGGTAATATGAGGCTGTGTTTGCGTTTTACGTGCGACTAAGGGCGTAAAGGCAAACTATCCCTCAGAATAAATGAAAACTGAGAGATCATCCATTCAACACTGTCTTGTACATCCAGTTGTTGCCATCAAAGTACATGAACCATGTGATATAAGCGTGTCATCCAGGGGCACAGGCTAGACAGATCACATGTCATTCTTTTCTCCTTCCCTTCTCCCTAACAACCCCCGATCCCTGGCAAGATGAGAGTGAAAGTTCAAACACATCACACAACCATCATATAACATGTTTTAAAGGGATAGTGCAATTTTGGTCAAACAGTAGTTAAGTAACTAAAACTTTCTGCACCGAATTGGATCGAACATTATTGAGTCTGTCTTTAAAATCGTGTGCTCGTTAGAATTTCACACTTAGTTTTTCATAACCTCACAGAAACATAATTTCTCGAAGCGTCTTCTAAACCAAAACTGAACTACCCCTTTAAAGGGATGCCTGTAAAGTGTCTAACTCCACGAAAATTACTTGGCGCTTCCTCGTTTCTCTTCTACCGTGTTGTTTAGCTTATGGTAAGAGAAGAATAAAATAGGGCTAGATTTTGTTAAATACCCCTTTAGTATGACGATATCTATCATTCAGCTCAAGAGCGTTAATGCACGGTCATAAACATCATATAGTAATTCGTTGTAAAAGCTGACGCATATTTTCGCTTTTTTAACCAGGAAAGCACTGTTCTTTTTCAATGAAACTTTCACACATCATTTGGACATATCTTGCAATGATTTTAGTATAGGATTGAAGTCTCAAATGTCATTTTCGGCAATATCTGACACTTTACAGGTGCACCTTTAACCCACGCCGTCTTTATTCCCATACAACTGAAACACAGTTAGATACATCATGTTCCCGAAGACAATGGGTTAAATATTACCAATCACGAGGGACGAGACTCACGAGATCCAATATGGATGTCCGTCTCATGGAGTACCGTTCTCTTCATAGGAGTACCACCCCCGGGCTTATCAAGGGTTTCACAGCGTGCGCATGCAGTATGCATATTTACTATGTTGCACTAAACACCATCTAAGACATGAAAGCTAAAGACATTACATTATAGAACACAATAAAAATACATTAGCTTTGTAACATTTTGCTAATCAATATGCTACAAGGGTAGAAAAAACATGCTGTTTGGATTTCAATAAAATCTGAAATAAATATAGTGCAGCAGCACTGGAAGGTAATCAATTTAGATAATAATTATTATCTCTGCCTCTCCACAAAATGAATTCTTCTCATTTTTATTATCGATCTCCTTAACTCATTTAGAACCATGACTTGAAGGGTGCATACTATTTATTATACACATGACCATCCGTGCAATATAAGGGATTTAGTAAATTTTCCTCATCGCTCAACAAAGAAGTTTAACAAAGTTTTACCGTTTAGGTGACAGACTATTCCGAGCTACAGCCGTCACACGATGCTATGCGATTACGTCATGGTAGCAAATAGAGATTATTTTCTTTTCTTTTACTCTGGACAGTCTCCAACGCAGACCCAGGAAGTATATTATATCATCTGTCTGATAAGCTGATAGGGAAAATAACACAATATGAGATGAGTATAAAGAAATAGAGAGATAACGAGAGGGAGGATGAGAGAGAGAAGGGGGGGGGGGGGGGGGGGGGGGAGAGGACGAGAGAAGATGCATACTATTCAGCGGCGAGCGAGACAAGAGCGAGCTGGGATGCAACAGCTTTACGGACCGTTCGGGTGGACCTGGGCCGCTGACGCAGGGGCTATCTAAATATGGCAATCGCTCGTCATCACCCGAGGAGCTGGGCAGGACTTATATGGATGTGGTTTGGCCCCGCACCCATCTCATCCCGGCTCGCCCCTGGGATGCGAGCCTGCGAATCCGGCGCAACCGGCTCGCCTCCGCAAGCCTCCATCTCCCTTAGGGATCTTCTCAGAAATGCGTGTACCGAACTCGCTTTATATTATACTGACTGTCTACTTGGTCTAGCGCGCTGGTTTTCGATCGAGAAGGTCTGGTTTGATATTCGGTCGGACCTTCGTATACCTCGTTTGCAGCTGCTGATGTAGCAGGGCCGCGAAGGTTGGCTAGTTAGTCCAGGTTTGGACTAGTTGGTCTCCAAATTATAAGATTGGATGTCCATACGTCTCGCGACACGAGTTGTTTTCTTTCCCCCTCTCGCTCTCCCCTTATTTCTCCCAGATGTATTTCAAATTCAATTTGATTCGATGATGTTCAATACCATGTAGTGTCATGAGCGGTGCTCAATCATAATGTTTATTATATAGACTACACCCTAACTCAACATCGTCGGGTGAGATTGATAAGGGCGTTAAGTCCGTTTTTGGCTAAATGGAAATGGAAATATTGAAATATTGAAACCTTTAATATCGCCTTTTTTGGGTCAGGTTGGTGGTTACTACAGGCCTCGACATATTTGACTGCATTTATTCTTACGACAAGTATCACAATCTTGATAGATTTTGCCAAAAGTTTCAGAGATGCGTTTGCTATCAGAAGTACCTCTATGCCATGCCATATTTGCAGATAATAATTATTTTAAATTGTTGAAATATTTGAACAAATTCAAAAAGACCTCAATTGTATTTTCTACAGCGCTCCCTAACTTTAAACATGATTATCTCTAAAGTATAAAGACAAAATGATGTTGCGCCCTTTTCTTTCTCAACCGCCGACATGGTCTTGGGATATGCTACCACAAATCACCGCTAATACCATCCATGTTCGCTCGTTTTAAAATGTCAACCTGTATTTTACATGTTCGTCCGTCACTACAAGAACACGTGTACGTTTGTGGTTCAACTAACAAATTGAACGTGTCACATGGCATGGGCTTTTAATGAGACTTTTAATGTAATAACGGCGAATTGGGACAGTGTTTATCGTCTGTATGAAGTAAATAACATTAAGTCCGCTCCATTTATATGTATATTCTTTTATCGATCTCACAGTAGTCGACTATCCTAGACCAATGATGATTATGTATTAAATTCAAAAGAATAACAAAATATGTAACAATTGAAACAAACCCAGGTTCACTGTCAGAAATGAAACGACCATTCAAAGTGACATGAATCCGGGTAAACAGAGCATACACATGTACTTAAACACAACAATATAGCAATTATTTTGAACTTCATTAATGTATAACTAATGCAAAAATAAATATATATATATATATATATAATACATGTATGTGTGTATCTGTCTGACAAACACAGCTCATACTGCTTATAACGTATCTGCAATATAATTAAAATAAATAAAACATTGTTATGCAAGCACATCTATATGATTATAAAATTATGATAATATCAACCTATGAACCAAATACAAACGATATTTAGAAGCTCCGGCTCCATCCAAACATAACCAACGAAATAAACACAATTCACAATGTATGTGAATAGATACAGTCATGTGTTTTTAGAAGAAACAATGCAAATAGGACATTGAGAAAACATAATGGAAAATCGAAAGAAAACATCAATTGCCACGTTCTTTTAAGTTGTGTAAGAAAATTGACCAACTCTCTTTAGTTAGTTAAGTTAAGTCTTTCCCGTACCAATGTTGGCACATAAGGCGGCGCCTATCTCCGTTTCAATAGCCCTAGGCCACACGTCTACTAAATGTAGCGAAAGTTACAGAAGGGGGCTAGTTCTCTGGTAACTCGTGTGATTAACTTTCCCTTCTCCATTCTATAAATGCCGAGTGTCTGGCTAGAAGGCAGAAGGTACCATTTTTAAAGTCTTTGGTATGACCCGGTCTGGGTTCGAACCCGAGACCTCCCGTGCATGAGGCGGACACTCTAACCGCTAAGCCACCATGCTCTCTTTAGGTAGTGGCCTTATCATCTCTCATGAAGTATGAGATATTTATTTTGTTTAATCACAACATGCATGCAAACAAATTTATTGCAAAAAGTTAAAGCAGTAATATCATAATTTACGTGATCACAAGTTTCAACAATTTTTCAACATAAAAACACACGCTCACACATGTCATGTCATATTTGTCTCACATGCACATATACATTGAGATTCGAAATTGTTTTCTTGTGAAAATGCTCCTTTTCCATACTATACAATACAATGCAATACATGTACAGTTAATTTATAATAGCGTTAAATACACACATCCCATAGAGCAGCTCTTCGCGTTTTAAACATTAAACGATAATTTTACTTATGATTTTAAATTAGCATATAAACACTACATAGGTAAAGATAACATTGAGAACATGGCATTGGCACCGGCGAACTTGAACAAATTAATTTATCACATGCAACATAATCATTCTAAAAGTGAAAGTAAGAGTTATGTTTAGCTTCAGGACTAGTGTTAAATTTGAGGGTTTCGGGTAGTATATATTACAAATTGTTGATGGTGTAGAGAAATTAATAAGTAATGGAGCAAATGTCGACGGAGCAAAATGGCATGGAGCCATAACATCACGTGACTCCATGCGAACAACGTCTGCTAAACATCTTATACTTCGCCTTAAAGGGACTTAACATTGTCCAAATGATGCAGAATCCAATTGGAATTCTAGCGGTTTCCTCATACCTTATTGTATTCGTGTTAACAATTAAAGCATGGGACAGGTTTTGGTTTTTCGTATTTCCCTTTCGTTAAAAATATATTTACGATTGAAGTGTTCAGATGTTAAATTATCCACTGGATCGTCGAAACCGTGTACAAAGTCAGTGTAATGAGTTAGTGAACATCACTTTCCATGTTTGCTCATTACTAGGCCATATAACGTCCATTTAACTTGAAATGTTCACACAATACCCAGTGGACATACCAGATAACAACAATATACATCGTATCAACCATTCATCACTTGTTGCACATGTCAACAAAGTTACGAGGTCCCTTTAACGCGTAGAAGAGGGTACAGATTGTGGGTCACTCGTGATGTTTGGTATGTCGCCATCCATACCCATGTAATGTAAACTACAGGGTCAACGCAAGGGTGGAAGGTTTTATTTGAGAGGTAAGTTGCACTACACGTTAGAGTTTTCAAACAAAGCGCACAAGTCCAAGCTTGACCGATGCTGATTGGTCGAGAATCGACTTACGATTGGCATGATCGAGTTTTACTCGTTATACAGCGGGCTATGTATAGTTCTACATCATCAGTAGATCATTTCTCCCGCCTTGTAGTCACATCATTGGTGTTACCGTTGCCGTTGCACAGGACTGGCTGAGGTTGGGGCAAAACCACCCATCTATTAAGAATCAGCACCCCTTATACTGCCCCCATAGACACAAACATAATAAATATTAAAAAAACATATTTCGAGAACAACATTTTACTAAAATTATTTCTCATTTTGACATATTTTGCCCCCGTCAAAGGAAATACCACCACAATTATGTGGATCACCGCCCCCACATCCGTCCCCTTGAGGGCTAACCCTGGCTACACCGTTGAGACGAGAGATGTTTTTCACCGAAAGGGCAAGGATGTAACTTCTTGGTAATCTGATATTTGCTCCGCTATTAAATGTTCATAAACCTACAGAGTTATTTGTCAAACCAAAACTAATATACACTATTTTATCCTGACCCTATCTCTTATTATCCATTATAATAGCAAGGGCAATATTCGCATGGACAAAGGTTGTGTTATATAACAGCTCCATCATTTTCTTACTATATGAAAATCATGTTGTCTGTTAGGAGGTGCATGAGTTTACGTTTATTTTCTTTTAATAATTTCATATGTTAACATATGAATTACCATTTACTGCTACAATTATCAGCGATATCATAACAATCATATCATCATCATTATCTTGATCATCATCATCATCATCGTCGTCATCATCGTCATCATCATCATCGTCATCATCGTCATCATCATCATCATCATCATCATCATCATCTTATCACCACATCATCATAATCATCATCATCTTCATCGTCATCAATATCATCATCATCATCATCATCACTGTCAACATCATTATTATCATCAGCGTCATCAGCATCATCATCATCCTGCTCCATCATCAACATCACTTTAATCATCGTTAAAATTAAGTTTCGTTTTATCTATCATCACAATAATACTCAACAGCACGCAACAGTCACCATCATCATCATTATCACCAATCACCATCGCCATCTAATTACCAACAACGTGGCCATGAAAACATTTATTAAACATAAAACGTGTATATTATGTTTTTTTACTATTTGTAATACAGATTCAACTACCCTCTTATTCCTGCACGGCACTCCCCACTCTTGTAACTTATTGCAAGTTTTACGCGCTATTCCGCCATTACAGTGCCCTTGCGCAGTACACATCTTGTTAGTTCACATACCGCTGAACATAAATAGCCTGTGGGGCGTAGACGGCTAGGCTCGAACACAGAGTTATTTATGTAAGGGCGTATCTACAATTTGACAAAAAGGGGGCGTTCATTGATGTCAAAGGGGGCGGAGGCAAACTGGACTTGCGATGCGAAGACAACATTTCGTTCAAGTATAGCTATATTCCTAAGTTTAAATAGATTTGCGATTTTTATTTTAGGTCTTTTACCATGCCCGCATTTGGGGAGGGTGCATACTGGCACTACCATATATATGATGGCGGCGCCATCAAGAATACAGACTACTGAAGACCCGACCATGGAAGATTCTTGAACATTGCACGTGACCCCCATTGCTCGTGTTGTTAGCTTGGTCATGACGTTTATGTAGAATCTCCCGCCGATTTGAATGCACGGCTAAGAATACGTATAGTACACGGGATAGCAACCGTGTTGCTTATGTCGTACGTTGTCTTCCATACAAAAATGACGACACGAGGCCAAGGGCAACATACTGTATTCTTTTAACCAAATAAAGCGATCGAAGCACTTGTATAATGTGAAAGGTATATCGCATATTTATGTCTTCATCTATTGTCATAATGATACGATGTCATTACTTTTGTGTACGTTGTTTTATTTCTAAAAGGTAATATTTGTATGTGTAGCTTTCAAAACAAAATAAAGTGAATACCTGAAATTTCGCCAATAATACGTCCATTTTTATTCACGATTGATTTATTATTAGTTTAAATTAATCAGGCAATCACGGCACTTGATTTGCTTTGATTTTGATTTGATTTTCTTTGAATGTCTTTGAATGTTAACTTGATCGAATATTTTGAAGGATGTTTATGTAACTCATAACTAATTGTTGTGGAAAATTTACGATAACATGTGTATTATCCATTTGCTTGTTAAATACAGGTTATGTCTGAGGATTTGCACCAATCGGTGGTTTAGATTTGAAAGATAAAACAAGACTAATGAAACGCAGCAGTATTATCATATTTGATTGAAAATATGTTAGACTTCTTTTCGGATGAACAATATCACGTCTACGGTATATGTAATGGTGCTACACCACATGCCTTTAGTACATTTGGTACGAAATGGCAACTTCGGCATTTTAAAGAACGCTTTTGGTCTTTTACTGTTCGTTAGTATTGTGTCTGTCTTAAATGTCATAGACATGCAAGCCTGTATTCCCCAACAATACTCGCTTCACTATCCCTCCCTGTCCATCTGAAGTTTCTAGTGGTTCCTTTGCATTGTCAAACATATACATGTAAAGCCCGGCGCAGACAGAGCCGACTCGACCCGATCCGACTGGTTTCAATCAGGCTAGAGGTGGGCCCGGTCGGTCTGATCCGTTCCATCGTGTTGAATTGGCCCCAAATAGCATCCGACAATCTTTCGACTGGCAAAATGTGTGTCGCAAGGCACTGAAAACTGAGCCGATCCGAATGAAAACCAGTCGAATCGGGTCGAGTCGGCTCTGTCTGCAGAGGGCTTTAGAGCTTACGATTCATGCGCAGGTCTCGGTACGATCCCCGACCGAGTCGAACCAACAACTCTGAAATTGGTTCATCTTCATTTTGCCTTTAATCTCGGTATTGATATACAGGAAAAAGAAGTTCAGGGTAATATATTTCTGTCTAAAGTTTTCACGGCGTTCACTGCTTACAGTAGGCATGTTGCAATGTGTTAATTAGAATGAAGATGGGAAGTCACGGGAAGGACTTGGATATGAAATAAGTTTTAGGAAAGTAGGAAGTAGGATATGTTTTACAATTAAAGGGGTAGTTCAGTTTTGGTAGAGAGGGCGCTGCACAACACAATTTGTACGTGAGGTAATGAAAAACTGAGTGTCGAATTGAAAGAACATGCACTTTTAATGGCAGAATAAACTTTATATCGTCAGAATCGGTTCAGAAATGGCTGCAATATCAATAAATATATCAGATCGTATTTATTTGGGCCCCAAATGAATACGATGATTTTTTAAAAAAATTAAAAAAATGCTTACACTTTTTCAAAAATGTTGAAAAGTGGTTTTTAAATAGTTGTTGATGATCTCTCTATTTAATCATTATTTCAACAAATCATCACATGCATAATTTTGTATGAAAAATGGTTGAAACCAATGCCTTATTAGAGAGCGCCATCTTATGTTTTAATGGCGCTTTTCGAATGATAACAGGCTTTTTACTGAGTCGTTTGTATTTTTGTATATCTTTCGAGCATGGTGGGGTTATAAATATTAATTTGTAATGTTACTGTGCAGGTTTTGGTTACTAAAGTTCAGCTTTACCAAAACTGTACTACCCCTTTAACCTATTTTATCCTAAATACATTTAATACTACATTACATTATCAACCCGATACCCGTAGATGGTAGAGTACCTAGCTTAAGCGGGAAAATTTATTTCGAAGAAGTGTTTTGGAAACATATGGAATTGCCAACAAAACTACTAGAATACGTGACAATTTTGAACCCCTCCAATAAAATGAAGTGCCTATATTTTCAAATGTTCAAAGCGACCGTACTATGAGTTTTCTTATTTCATGTCCAATTTTGGTTTTGCTACCCTTAAACATTCCAACCGCTTCCCCCCTCCCTGTGTCTGAGAACGATCCAGATAGAGCCAGATCTTGATGCATATCCAGCCAGAGTCAGCCTAGACTGGATGATTAGTATATCAACCGGTTCCCTACTACATAGAGATAATACAGGACCCAACAGTTTCCCGTAAGCAATGGGTTAAAAAATATATCAACTATTTATGTATTTAATAACAAGTCAGAGAGGAAGATGAGGCACATAGCCCCCCCCCCCCCCAACCCCCCCGATACAAAACCACGTGACATGTCATTCCATGGAAAGGAGGCGCGTAAACCTCGCTATTACTTGCAAAAACTGATGTAACGTGGGTAAAACGTATAGTACAGTAATCTGTATATAACCACCCAAAATATTTGAATATTAAACTGGATGAAAAAAAAAGCAAAATCTTCATGTATAATGTTTTACAACAATTGGCGGGCCTATAAATAAGTCTAATTTATTAACCCAAACTGCCATTTACTGACCCACACTTGCAATAATATTTCCTGATTCAAATACACAAATTTATCCTATAGCAAAACATAACACAACCTGGGGGTCAACGCTTGTCACAATAGAACAGCTTAAATTTTAAAATAATTATCGTCCATTTAGACGAATCTATAGGCTCCCTTGAAATGCATTGCGCATTCGAAGACACGCTTGTTTCGAGATAATTCTCTTTATTTATCTTTCACTCTCCTCCTCATCCCCCCCACCCTCTCTCTCTCTCTTTGCTATATTTGTGGTATCCCTATCTCTATTCATATTTCATTCCCTTCGTATCTCTCCCATGTCTCTTTCCCTTTGTATGTAGTTACCCCTCTCAATCTATCTGTATCCACGTACGACCCCTTCTCTCTCACTCTCTCTCGTGCTTCCACCCTCTGTCTCACCCAATCCCTCCCTCTATCCGTTTCGATTATATTGGTGCTGCCGAGTTAACCTTTTAAGTACTATTCACTGCTAGAAACAAGAGTTACTGAGTAAAAACAAATATCCACTAGTTTTCAGTAAAATTATTTATGTACATTGGTGACCCCGACGTGAATGATCAAAACATGTAACCCTTATTATTTTTTATTTTTTTAATTAAACTTAAAGTGAATGTTACGATAAGAAAGCCGCTACAAATCACAAACCCTCCTTTTAAATGGAATCATGAAAATTGTCTTTTCTAAAAAGATACAATCCCTTAAAAATACCTGCGACTTTGAAAAAAAAACAGCATCCCTCATGATCAAATATCAATTCTTTCTGATCTTATAGTGAGTTTCAAACAATACAATATAATACATCATGCATGTATTCAGATAAAAAGGACAATACAAATCAAAAAGGTGAATGTACAAAATATGTTTCAATGTAAAGACTTATTCTTCTTGCTTAGTAGATGGATTAAACCACGTCGTAAAAGAATTACAAAAAATAATGCAAATAAAACAAGTAACAATCATTAATACGAACATATAAACTGTTCTTGTCTTCCGTAGATGTGAAACAAAAAATAATGCTATATTAGCCATATTGGTTAAAGAAACTTTGAAGTAAGATTCTCTAATTGCGTAAATATACCAATTTCCTAGCATTTTGTGTTCCTTTGAAAATGTTTTTTTCTCTTCATCAATACACACTTGTTATCATTTATTTTACAACGAATTATATTTCTGTCGTTTCGAATGCCGCGTTTGTGTTGTCTACGTTAATGTTATTTAATATTTAACTCGTCATGTTGTATAAGGATTTTCGTTCTAAATTTCTAACATGTTCATATCAATGTAATTTTGGACGCCATCTTGGATTTTCCAGGGAACCCAGTGCAAAAGAATCCCCGTTACATTAACATTGCACGTGATAATACTCGAATCCCCGACCCTCTGCACCTGCCACATGGTACACAATCATATTCCTACCAAATATCTCATAACCCTCAACTATTTTTGGAGCGTATCTATTTATAATTCTGTGCCGGGGACCAGGCCAGTGACCAAGGGGCGGGAGATCGACCAAGTCACAGGACCAGCTCTATTTCCACAGATCTCTAGATCTTTATGCATGGGGAACATTTAATGTTTGAAGATACTGTCCGACTTTTCTATAAGCCAACATCAAACAGTTGTGATTTTATTGTATAATATGAAAGAAAATAACCCTTAAAAGCTAGTCTGAAAAGATTAGAATTGAACATAACTTTTCACGGGGAACCTTTATTGTTTGAAGATACTGTCCGACTTTTCTATAAGCCAACATCAAACAGTTGTGATTGTATTGTATAATGTGAAAGAAAATAACACTTAAAAGCTAGTCTGAGAAGATTAGAACTTGAACATAACTCTTCATCGAATTGATAGTTGCTCTTTTTATTAAAATGTTGTTCTACTATATTCACATCGGTGAGTTAGAGCCGGTGATTCTACAAACGTTAGTGATTAGACTGG
The DNA here is from genome assembly GCA_037951105.1 of Echinarachnius parma. Taxonomy (NCBI): domain Eukaryota; kingdom Metazoa; phylum Echinodermata; class Echinoidea; order Clypeasteroida; family Echinarachniidae; genus Echinarachnius; species Echinarachnius parma. Next base: position 34,539 of record JBAMJV010004028.1, on the reverse strand, counting down.
GCCAGTTTTGCGTCCATCATCCCAGGATAAGAAACGAGGAGCTTACATGGAATGTCAAAGGAAATCAGCGGGTGCCATATTCTATAGTGTTAAGTTTTATTGACTGTCAGTATTGGTCTAAAAAAAGAGATGAGGGTGGGAGGGGGGAGGGGGGGGGGGGGGGGGGGTCGTGTGTTGGCTCAGTCCAATACTGGGGTCGTCATGTCTGGTGACAGTATACATAACAGTATTTGGAATGCACACATAACTTTTATATTGCACGTCATCAATGTCTTTGTACCAGTCCGTAAAAAGTAATTTTGACATAATCTAAATTCTTCTCGAAGGGTCGAAAGTTTGGGTAAGTTTTATTAACGTGTGCCATCGTGTTTAAAGATGGGTTAGTCTCTTGCATGAACACATCGATGAATCAACCATTCAGTAATCATAAGTAATCATTCAAATTAGACTCCATGAAAGGTATAAACTAGTAAAAGAAGAAAGGAGTTTGCTTTCTTTGTGAATATTGTACTAATTAAGTATTATGAAACACACACACTTTTCTTCTTTTTCAAAGTTCTTAAAACAACAAATTTATTACTATCGGTTTAAGGGGGAATTGAATGAAACTATTGGGCAAAATTTGTATGTAAATATATAACAAATATGTTCTGGACATATACATTACATTCACATGTATGCATTTCAAACTTGTATACAATGCACATGTAAAAACATTTTTTTAACTTTCGTACATGTACGTAGTATATACATTTTAATGTGTCGCGTTGTTTTCTTTAAAAAAACTTTAAAAACAGGCACTACTGGTGTGTCTTGCTGTGAAATAGCAAAACATAATTGCGATGTGTTCGCTTTCTTTTGATTGGTGTAAGTGAATTTAAGTGACCCATAAATTTTGGCTCGGTAGGGGTGAATTTCGATATCAAAACAAACGAGTCACGCTCGTGTATACTGGTTCTGAAGGCGATGAGTTCGAATCAAGAAAAATGTAACGACATTGCAATACAAGCTTCATGAGTTAAGAACGAAACATTTTAATAATCTTCTACAAACTACAAAATGTAGAGTTACATATTTATAACATAACATATGTAACATAACATAACATAATAAAACACAAAATAAAGCATATCAAAAATTAGAATAACAAAACACTTGCATTTATATAGCGCATTTTAGTGGGGGCTCTTAAGTCAATATATGGGACCAAGTGTGCACTTCTGGATAAAAGCATGAATTTTGGCACACAGATAGTTAAGAACTTCCTCTTCAAGAAATTTGATGGAAGCAATTTTGCACGGCCCATTCTTGGCCGCCATCTTGGATTTCAAAATGGCCGCCATCTGGCACCTGTTTTCATCAATATCTCAGCAACTAAAACAGCTAGAGAGTTATTTTCAGTGGCTATACCCACATAATGGGGGCCAACGAATCACCTGAATCGAATATCAAGACTTCAAATGGCAGCCATCTTGAATTTCAAAATGGCCGCCATCTGCCACCTGTTTTCATCAATATCTCAGCAACTAAAATAGCTAGAGAGTTATTTTCAGTGGCTATACCCACATAATGGGGGCCAACGAATCACCTGAATCAAATATCAAGACTTCAAATGGCAGCCATCTTGAATTTCAAGATGGCCCCCATGGGAAGCCTATAGATATTTAACTCCATCTTAGAAACTAAAGCAATTACGGAGTTCATTTCAACTGATATCTGTTTGTGGTCACCTTGTAACAATTTACCAATGGATGGTTGGAAGCAATTATGCACCTCCCATTTATCTCCTTTATCTCAGAAACTAAAACAACTGAAGCATTAATTTAAGCGGCTATACCCACTTTTTTGGGTCCAACGAATCACCTGAATCCACCTCAAAGGCGTCAATTGGCAGCCATCTTGAATTTCAAGATGGCTGTCATGGGGATTAGCATATTTAACTCTTTATATCAGAAACTAAAAACGGCACAAAGTTCTTTCCAGTTGCTATGCCTCTTTGCTGTGGCCAACGACTTGTCTGTCTTTGAAAGAAACATGAGGTTGAAAGCAAATAAGCAAGACCCATTTTGGCTGCCATCTTGAATTTCATAATGGCTGACATATTATTATGGAACATATTTTGCATGTATTTCAGAAACTAAAAAGGATGGAGAGTTCTTTTTAGTGTCTTTAAACACATTTTCGGGGTCAAAAGATCATCTGGATTGACTTAAAAGACTTGAAATGGTTGGGCCATCTTGAAGTTCGATAATCGATATGGCTGCCATGATAAGTCGATATAGATTTGATTCAAATATGCGAGACTCAAAAAGCAACAGAGTACGTTACTGTGGGTATTCAGTCTGGTGTTCGCAATAAATAACATGGAATACATTAATTTTGAAAGACCTAAGTCAGAAGCACCCACAGTGGTTGGAAGCAATTTAGTCTTCAATTTCAAAATGGTCACCACCTGAACAAATTTGTTTGTTTCAAAATGTTGACATTCCCATATATTGTGCACATATATCACACTCAGTTCCTGTATTTAAGCAAGGGGTTAATATTTCGTCATTGTCGGCGTCAATTATTGACCTAGATCGACTTTATAGATCTTGTCTTCAAATGACATTCATTATAAATTTCAAGATGGCCACCCTGGGAACTGTATTCAGCTCTAGCTCTTTATTACAGATCACACTGCAACACAGTTAATTTGAGTGGTTATACTTAATGTTGATGTCACTGAATTACCTGGATTGCTTTTAAATTGTCAGGTTGTAGCCATCATGTGAATCATTGTATTAATTGAATTCTTGCTTCAGTGTTCCACGAATATGGTTTTGAGAGACAGCTCCGTATCTCCTTTATGTGATTCCTTGCAAACATCCTGTTGTAGTTTGTCCATGTTAAGGCATGCCCCTTTTCTCAGTCGTGTCGTTATGAGCTGCTAATATTTGGTGTAATGTTCTTGATGGCTTGAAATACACTTTGATGCCAAATTCCTTCAAAGAGCTTTTGAGGCACCCTTGATGTAGGGTAGAACGATATGTCATTTTAAGTGTGGGTTTATCTAGTTGGCTTTGGCCCATTTTGAAGCCCAATTATATTAGACACAAGTGGAGAGAGTCAAGGGATTGATATGGATTGGTATGAACTAAGTATTGATCACTCCAACGTTCACAAGGGTGACTGGAGGTGGAAATATTATATGAACCAACTGTGTGAATTTCTCTCCAATAAATCTTCCAAGCTACCATATTTAAGTGCCCACATGCCCTCCTTCTCCTCGATAGGGAACGCTAAGTCCGGATAAATGGAGTTCAAGTGATTAATTAACTCCTGCACAAATTATTTCTTGAATTTGGTGTTGAGTGTCATGCTGCTATATGAATCTGCTCGCTAAAAGTGTCACTGTATAGTCAAAGTATCGGTTTGCGCAGCGTAAACATTCTTCCAGGAGTTGGACAATATATAAATTCAGACATGCTGGTTCTTTATAATATACTCTAGATAATTGTGTCCTCAAGTGTTGATTGGTATATGGGAACTAAAGTAGATAATGTACGTAAAGGCACGTTATAATGATTGAAGCTCTCGTCTTCCACGTGTCCACTCTCGATAGCTGCTACGCTTAATCGAGAGTTGGCTACGTGGTGACATGTATGTTACACAAGAGGAAATATAATATGATACATGTAGGTCTGGACCAGTTTGTCTGTGTCTCTGTGAGCCAGGTTTCTAACCCCTGAAAGAACATGAACACATACAGGGTCCACATACCTTGGCTACAATTGATCTTTTCCCAACAAATCCATGAAGCAGCAATAATATTCACTCTCACTACCATCCTATGAAATTTGTAAATGAAACACTTGAAAAAATAGACATTGACAATGCACCGAAACCACAAATTTGGTGGTATTGTTATATGGATGACACTCATCCGAAACTCAAGAAACAATTTGTGCAGGAGTACACTTGTAGTTCCCTAACGAAGGGAAGGATAAGTCGTTAGTGTTCCTTGACACTTTTATATAGTCAATCCATGATAGTGATCAAACTTGATTGTAGCCTGAACGTTAAGATTTATCGGAAAGCAACTCACACTGTCCAATGTCTCATTTCATCTCTAATTACCTATTTGAACAAACATTAGGAGTGACTGTTACTTTGTTCCATTATCGTAATTATTCACCAATCTTTTTTCTGTCAAGATGATAACATATTACTAGTCTCTCTTATGTGTGTTGCAACTAATGTATATTTGGGCTTAAAAAGCTACAGAAGGATCACCCCACCGAGAGGAACACACAATGCTCAAAATGAAACTCATCCGATCTGATATTAGGAGTCTACTGAATTTCAATTTAATCGGGCATTAGGGTGTATCTAAAGCCGACAAGAACAAAACACCAAATCTTTGTATTGCCTAAAGACAAAAATTGTGGGGCGTAGTATTGTAATTCCATGCCAAGGGTGGACTACTAGCCATTTGGCTGCAAGGAATCAAACAAAAGTCCTATGCAAGGAATCATAAGTGAAAGAAATGTAGCAATCTCCCAAGACCAGATATTTGGAACACCGACATCCAATTCTGTCCTCTGGAGTATCTCAAAACAGGCCACATTGAGTCTCCTGACCATCAAGTCTGACTGACAAAAGGTCTACATTTCGGAAATGTGGCACAATACAAAAAGGGTGAAGAAAGATATCTGCATGTTATTGCATACATCCTGGAATTTCAACCCACACTGAACAGAGACAGTGTGCGAAACAAACTATACTTGATGACGTCTACAATCAGAAAATTGATCGTTTCATAAGACAGATTAACAGTCAGGTAATATAAGGAAGTGAACATTTGTATGGTCAACAAAACGCTCAAACTTTTTCCATTTAGTTAGTTTTCATTAGTGGGGACTGAAACATTTGCAAATAATGCTCGAATGAATGTTACTGCTTTTCAAAAGGTAGGTTTGTACACTCATTGGATTCTCTTTTGAACTACCTCCTACCCGATAACTTTGTTTAGTCAATCGAATGATCAAGTAGACTTCTATTTTGTTCAGATTATCTTCATATCATTATATATCAGCAACATTGCTCAATTGCTTCCAACCTAGGATGGGCATACCCATCAAAGTGCACTTACTGATTTTATTCTGAGATACGTAATTGAATATGCTACCCGTAGCAGCCATCTTGAAATTCAAGATAGCTACTTATTAAGACGATCCAGGTGATGTGAGTGTACCCGGCTGAAATAAACTCTCCAGCTGTTTTAGTTTTTGTAATATTGGGGAAAATAGGGTTTCAGATGGCAGCCATTTTGAAATTCAAGATGGCGGTTAAAATGGGAAGTGCATAATTGCTTCCATCCATCTATTGGTAAATTGTTACAAGTTGACCACAAACAGATAGGCATATCAGTTTAAATGAACTCCGTAATTGCTTTACTTTCTGAGATGGAGTAAAATATAGGCTTTCCATGGCGGCCATCTTGAAATTCAAGATGGCTGCCATTTGAAGTCTTGATATTGGATTCATGTGATTCGTTGGCCCCCAGTAAGTGGTCATAGCCACTGAAAATAACTCTCTAGCTGTTTTAGTTGCTGAGATATTGATGAAAACAGGTGCCAGATGGCGGCCATTTTGAAATTCAAGATGGCTGCCATTTGAAGTCTTGATATTCGATTCAAGTGATTCGTTGGCCCCCATTATGTGGGTATAGCCATTGAAAATAACTCTCTAGCTTTTTTAGTTGCTGAGATATTGATGAAAGTAGGTGCCAGATGGCGGCCATTTTGAAATCCAAGATGGCGGCCAAGAATGGGACGTGCAAAATTGCTTCCATCAAATTTCTTGAAGAGGAAGATCTTAACTATCTGTGTGCCAAAATTCATGCTTTTATCCAGAAGTGCACACCCCATGACCTAAGAGCCCCCACTATTTTCATAGTGTTACAAAGTGCTATTTTGACAAATATACATAAGTAAGAAACATATAGGTTACATTTTCTAATATTACGTCTTCAGTTGGGTCAATACTGGAACGTAACTTTCATCGAAACAAGAACGGTGGAGATATTAAAAGAAACGCCTCCTGGCCTACACAGGATAGACGAACAATTATGGTTTATCTGTGAGTCCCATTACGTTAATGCGTGTGTATTTGTTGAATGCGTTATTAATGGACGAAGGGCGAGGGCCACACAATCAGCTGTATGTATGTCCAGACGTGGCTGACCAATACGAATACAAACCCATTTGTTGTTCCTGATAAAACCTAATAAAACAAACTCTGGATGAGTTTAAATACACTTGTTCATGCCCGAATCAGCGTTTAAAAAATGTGTCATGGGCTAATATTTTCACTTGAATGACATATCAAACCTGAAATACCATCCAAACGTTAAGCACGGGCTTAAAAAGCAAAGATAAACGCCCCCCAAAAGTTATGCGTGCACGAACTGCATCTACTTTGCTTATCTGTTTAGCTCCCGGATAAATATATTTTCAAGATATGACGTTTGATTACAAAGCGTGAGTAAACACGAAAACAACATGGCAGATTATCCAACCATTGTGATTTGAGGCAAACGGTAGGCACCCTGTACATTCATATTACAGGATCAGAACCTGTCAAAACCAACTTGATAAGATTAATTAAAGGGATCTAGTAACATTGTCAAAATCCACAAAATTTACTTAGAACTCTTGTGGTTCTCTCATACCTTGTTGTATTCGCATTAAATGGGTAGAACAGTTTTGGTAAGGCTGAGCTTTAGTAACCGAATCTCTGCACAATGACACTTCAAACTAATAATATATAACTCCACCATGCTCGAAAGGTATACAAAATTACAAACGACTAAGTAAGAAGCCTGTTATCATTCAAAAAGAGCCATTAAAACACAAAAAGGCGCTCTATAAAACAGTGGTTTCAACCATGTTTCATACAAAATTATGCATGTGATTTTTTTGTTGAAATAATGATTAAATAGAGAGATCATCAACTATTTGAAAACCTCTTTTGACAATTTTTGAAAAAGTGTAATCATTATTAAAATTTAACAAAAAATCATCGAATAAATCTGGGCCCCATATTTATTCCACATGTCAACAAAGTTACTAGATAGCTTTAATAATTGTGTATCACTCATAACTAACAAGCTTGTTTGCTACAATGCATGTTAAATTTAAGCAATTCGTATCACAATCTAAAGGGAATTAATTTAACCAAACTGATTATGTATAATTAAACTAGGTTCCGGAAGGAGACCTGATTTTCTAATAATTGTTGTTACTTCAAAAATTGATTGCGTTTAAAATCAATCTTAAAAATCAACCAATTAAATCAATCAGTACGATATTTCAAGTAACGTTTGAAATGGTTGTTTTATTTGATATTACTTTTATTTAAACAAACGATTAAAATGTATTGTTTTTAAGGTTTTTATTGTTATTTACTGTTATTGGAATAGTCAATGTGATTGATCTTGATTTAACTAGTCAAATTATTCTGATCAAAATTGTTTTAATTACTACGGCTAAATCAAAAAATCAAGAAAGGTGACCACAAATTATTGGGGAAATGACATTAATGTTTACTTTTCGATGCTGTGTGTGCGTGTGGGTGTGCTCTAGTGTAGGCTCCAAACTTGAATGTATGTATATAAGTATGTATGTTAGCGCGCAATTATGTAATGTACTTGTAATTGATCTTATATGTGTTTGTGTGAATCTTCATACATGCAGTATAAGTTTATTGTTCGTTTTTATTAAATAAAATGAAGTACAAAATACACAAAAATGATAAGTAAAAACAAACTCATAACGATTTAGTGGTATACATATAAACATATTTACTGTAGGGACAATTAAAAATGAAACCTTTGTAAATCCTGTTTGTACAAAATGAGGGATCGACTAAAAAGCAAATATAGCTTGCAGAGTGAGGATCTTTTAAACACGCAACACGCCTAGTGCACGACACAATAAGAACGGAAGTCGAGTTCAAATAGGTCAGCAGTCAGGAATTCGACCACGAGGTCAAGTAAGTAGATCAATTACTTAATGATTATTCCTCTCAAGTAAAACTTGATGAAAAACATGTAGAAAACAAAATTGTTTAACGAAATGATTACAAACGTGCCAAAATATTAGAAAATCATTCATTACAGTTACACATTGGAAGATATTTTATGAAGAAGCCTTAGATTTTATGGAAAAGACGGATGTTATTCTCCTTTTCACAACACATGACCAAGCGCATATAAACACAAAAGGGTTTTGTTTCTTTTTCCACAAATGGGTCGGATAGCCCTCTGAGCAGAAGCTGATTTGCAAAGGGGTGGAAAAGGGTAGAGACACAGATTAATGGATACAAAGGAACGGTGACTGATTTTGAACATGAACAAAAAAAAGGAAACAAAAAATTAATATGAAATGGCCTCTTCCAGAAAATCACAATATTATTCTCCCGTCCGCAACACATGACCAGGCGCATACAAACACATAAAAGGGATGTAAGGGGGTGGAGACACAGAACAACAGATACAATGGAACGGTAACTGATTTTGAACATGGACAAATAAAATAGGAAATAGGAAAGAAAAAACAAACAATATAAAATGGCCCCTTTCATTAAATCACGTTTTAATACTTCCATCCACACCACCTGAACATAGACCTGAACAAGCACATACATTCATCAAGGGGTCGAAAGGGGATAGGTGGAGACACAGAACAATTGGGGAAACTGTAATGGTGACATTTTGGACTTGGGACGTAAATGAAATGTGGAAAACAAAGTGAAATGGCCGCTTCCAGAAAATCACGATTTCGTGATGTTATTCTCCTGTCCGCAACACCTGGCCACACAACTGTGGGGTACGACACCTTATTAAATTTCGTTCCCGCATCCTTGCCTCACTGACTCCTCTTTGAACCCTCGTACATGACTGTATATGTGAGATGAATTTAAAGACGCATCAAGACTTGTACACCAGTTTGGTAGTGTTGTAGTATGTTGGTTAGGGCCTTTGTCTTTCAATATGAAGGTCGTGGGTTCGGTGCCTTATTTGATTTCGTTCCCGCATCCTTGCCCCACTGACTCATCTTTGAACCCTCGTACATGTAGAGTAGATGTGAGAATTTAAAGACGCATCCAAACTTGTGCACTAGTTTTGGAGTGCCGTAGTTTATTGGTTTGGGCCTTTGTCTTTCAATCTGAAGGTCGTGGAGACGGTGCCTTATTCGATTTCGTTCCCGCATCCTTGCCATACTGACTCCTCGTTGAACCCTCGTACGTGCCTTGAGATGAAGTTTAAAGATCCATCAAGACTTGTTCACTAGTTTAGGAGTGTCGTAGTATAATGGTTAGGGCATTGTATTTCTAATCTGAAGGTCATGGGATCGACGCCCATCCGCGGCATGTGTCTATGCCATTGTACATCAAGACACTTTACCATCATGTTCACTCTCTACCCAGGGCCCCGTTGCAGAAAGAGATACAATCGATTGTAAGTTACGATTGATCGTAAGTCCGACAATTTACGCGTTTCAACCAATCAGATTTGCGCATGTAGAACACGTGATCTGACTTACGATTAATCGCAACTTACAATCGATTGTATCTCTTTCTGCAACGGGGCCCTGGTTTTGAAATGGGAACCGGTATTTTTAGGGTCATGTATTATTATGTATACATGCAACTATGTGCATCTTATATGAGAAGTATTTATAGCGTAAAACGCTTAAAGGTGGTGATTCAATGACGATTTAAAAATATACACAAAGTTTAACATGTTTATATTTTTAACTACCAATATGATGAACGTTCAAACGAGAAGCTCTTTAACTTATCCGAACCTATTTCTTAAGGGGGGCATTTTTAATGTGGTGTTTAAACCTGATACGTGTGCACGTGGTTAAAGCCACGGTCCTATCAAATGTCAACCAAGTGTCTACCATGTCAAATCGATATGATATATCGGAGCTGTAGGTGGTCTGATACATGGGGAATGGAGAATGTGTGGCAATAGTGGTTAGTGCACAGGCTCTCATGTCAGGAGGCATCGGGTTCGAGTCTCGTGTAGTTTTGCCCAGCAAATAAATGAACTAGATGACCTTGATATGACTTTTTCAAAGCATTTTATACGATTATGTGTTTATATTTCTGTGTGTTTGTTCCTGTGCGTGTGAACACTTCACTCGAACAGGATATGATTTAAACGATCTGTAATTATGTATAGTAAGAGTATGAATCAAAGATAGTTTACCCCATCAGAAAATAAGTATTTCTAGGGGGAAAATAGTGTGCTTGTTAATCACAATTATCAAATCAATTCATCAAAATTAATATTTCAAACGAGAGCGTTTTTAGTCAAATGATGTGCCTCTAATTATCGAAACGTTGGCATCCTCTTTTAAAGAAGTCTTTATATTCATACTGCAATTAAACTGACATCAAGAAACTCCTACATGGATAAGTCTGGTCACACGCTGGGACATCCAATTAAAAGGAACCGTGCTGGGGAAATAACCGTTTAATATATTTCGTTTGACTCGGTCAGTGACTTAGGGCCCAGACAATAGATATGAAATAAACAAATCATCATTCCTGCTATTCAAGCTTGCCTTTTGTATTTTTTTGTTTACAAACAACAAGAAGAAAATAGACATTTAAAACGATCCTACTATATATATGTTAGCGAATAATGAACGAGTAGAAACAATAGAACTTGCTTTAGTAGTATAATTAGCATTTGTGGCAGAAGTGCAGAAGGCAGAACCGCTGAAGTAGAAGGAGTAGTAGTAATACAAATACAAATATGACATAAAGTAAAAGAGGAACAAATACTTTGGAAAGAGTCGTGAGAGCAATTACACTATTGTTTTTGTGCATGTGTTTACGTTCTTTTTAATTCCATTCGAGTCTATCAAATTCAATTTACTTTAGTTTAATTCACGTTAGATGTTATCTTATTGTTTTCCTCTGTTTTGTTTACTTTGATCTGGTTAATTTTCTTCCTGATGTTCAAATATGGAAATCTCGTTTGCCTAGAATTATCTCTACAGAGTTGCATTTATCCAATCTATTCACCTAACTTCCAGATACTACTAACTCGACACCCACACAGCTTGATCCTGCATGAATAATGAAGGGCTGGCGCGCAACGACCAATCACGATTACCGTACCACTTCAATAGCGCGCAGTATCGGATGCTCTGATTGGCTGGTCGCGCACTTTTTAAGTTTTCCCTTTAACTCCCAGTCGGTCTCGCGTGTTTGGCATTCCATCGTGGAAGCTACTATCGGGCGCTCTCTGTGAAGTTTTCCCAGCCAGGTTATTTCATACGTGTGTATTTTCGCTGAGTGTATGTCTGTGTGTTTCGGTGTGCGTTCGCGTTTGTGCGCGTACTATCGGACAGTGTGTGTTCGTGAAAGAAGGACAAGTTGTGTGGCGTGTGGGTTAAGTTGACCCCTGACCGGAGTCGTGTTCCAGTATCTGCCTAGCCTCCCCTCCTCCACACATCCCCTTTAGACTTTTCCGACTATCGCACAGACTGAAGACCAGCTACACGCTTCTCTCCATCACCATCACCGCCGAGCTATCCTAACTCCCTCTATCCTCACTCCGTCCTAACGCTCTTTCTTCTGGGGTTGTTCCTATACAGCAGCGAGGAAAACTCGGTCCAGTTGCATTTCTTTGGATATCAAAATCCATCTATTTCGTAACATTCTTCACTTCGCCGGGTCTTCGCCTAGCAAAATCAACCAAAAATGAGTGGTAAGAACGCACCTTTTTAAAATTCTCTTTCGATTTTCGAGTAATAACGCTAAATCGCTAGCTTATGTCGTCATATTGAGGCACCATATTCATGCACGCACACACCCACCCACCCAAGGGATTAGTAATTGTCTGTCTTAAAAAGTTATTACATTGATTGAAAGCGAATAGCTATATTTCATATTCACTACAATGCCGATCTAATGCAGATTTAGACAATATTATATCCTGTAGCTTTATTTGCGTTTCTATGCGTGCCTTATTTTTCCTTGCGTTAATTGTTGACTTATTTTCGTCCCAAGTTATTACCCGCCACGAAACCCCATCGCAGGCGCCACGTCTTGTGAATGGAATGCCTTTTATGGGGCTGCCACATTCATAGACAGTGGAACTCTCCGGTGGAACAGCGCGACGATAGAACAAAAATGCCGATGCATAGTTGCACATTCTTTGGCCATTCTTCCCTATTTTATTAGTTTTTCTATATAGTTCGATTAGTAATGAATATGATCTTGAATAACTATTAACATTATATGTTCCTGTTCCCTACATGGTATCAATTCTGCGTGATCCTTAAAATGTGTTTTGTACGCTAAGCCTAATGTATAAGTTGGTTGCAATGTTGTCGTGAAACTGTAAAATACTGCATATTACACATAATTGTACTATATTTGTCGTTGTTAAATGTTCATGGGTATTAGCTAAATGTTCGATGTGTAGTTCAGCACGTGATACCCGGGATCCGAGCCAAGCCTTTCTAGCTAATTCTCATAAGGTCAAAGGTCAGTTAAGTCCTGGCCAATATTCCTCAACCATGTCTAGTGAATCACGTGATTGACTGTGCTATTCTAGTATGCCTATATTTAAATATATAATAGTCGTATGCAATATAGCGGAACATTTTAATTATTTAATTTTTGCTCTTGTCGACTTTGAAAATGGAAATATGTTATGTTCGTGGGCCTTTGATCTTTTCATTTCCTTATTGATAAATTGTAATTATAGATTTGCTATGCATATTGGACAATGCATTGGTATTCTACCGCGGTTTCCTTTTAACTTGCTTATTGATGATCGTTCCCCTTTAATTATTTTGGTTAATACATAAATTTGTTGGTACATGCTAACAAGAAATTACCCACGTGCGTCTATTTATCGAACATGACTTTGTGTAAAGAAATTAAAATGTATACAATATTGCATTTCTAATGCAAGTCACGCTATATCGAAATTGTGTTGTGAATTCCAAAGTTATAATTACTATTATATCCTATGTATTTTTAATATTTGCTCTGAATTTACAAGACATTAATTATGGTTCAACAACAGGCCCGTTCGCTACAATGTCTTTCACACCGTATTTTCATCCAAACCACTCTTTTTAATTTACATCCAAGTTAATTTACTATTTAAAACAACACTGTTACTTTTGTCCGACACGTACCATTATAATGATGACATATTGTGATCTACAATATGATGTCTTCTCTCTGGTCGCTTTATGTGTATTATCTTCATTATTTGGTATATTTGTTGTATTCATTATTTTTTCATTTTTGTTGTTGCTTTTTTTTTTGGGGGGGGGGGGGGGGGTGGTGTGGGTCAACGGCACGAATTTCACATTCTTGAATTAATTCAATGTCCCATTGGATATTACCTTTGAATAGTGATGGAGTGGAGACTACGTAACTTTTGCCAATTATTGTGTTTAAACTCTCGACTTTTAGGGAACATACATATTCAAATTTTCTTTCAGCGATATACCATGTTGATAGTGCTTTCCTTTCTTTCCTTTCTTTACATACCACTTTCTAATATTAATCTAAAATATGCAATTTTGTTTTAATATTCGATTTGTTGGTATTCGTTAAATTAGCTTTGTATTCTTCTTGATTATTTTGTTACGTTTAATTCCAATGGACAATAATCTCCTTCCCAAGCTGATCACAATCATTTATAAAAGATGTATGAATTGATAAATTATTAATCATATAGTTTTGTTCATCAATTAATTATGAATTGAATATCTAATTTAATTAGTTCATTTACATATCACTTTTTTCTTTTCAGTGATCCGGTACTCTGCTCTCGGATTTGTTTTGTATTGTTCCTTTTACTTATTACCATTATAACTAATAACCCTAAATCGATTTCTCAAGTTTGTGTTTTTTCTCTCCACTTCTTTTTACATCAGTGATCTGTTTCATTGGCATGCATGTTTTTAAAGAGAGCTGTACAAATTAGTTGGTTTTGTATTATTGATTCTGTACACAAATTATATTAATTACATTTATCCCCCATTTATCTACAATGAATAGAAGCTTGGTGAGGAGTCACGTGCTTATACTATTTACATGATTTATTCCTCTCTTAACTAATATGTACAATAAGAAAACAATCAAAAGATCTGATTATATGGGTACTATGACTAAGGTCAACCATGTCACCCAAAGGGTAGATCTGATTATATGGGTACTATGACTAAGGTCAACCATGTCACCCAAAGGGTAGATCTGATTATATGCGTACTATGACTAAGGTCAACCATGTCACCCAAAGGGTAGATCTGATTATATGGGTACTATGACTAAGGTCAACCATGTCACCCAAAGGGTAGATCTGATTATATGGGTACTATGACTAAGGTCAACCATGTCACCCAAAGGGTAGATCTGATTATATGGGTATACTATGACTAAGGTCAACCATGTCACCCAAAGGGTAAATCTCCATTTGTTCTTTTCTTCTCATTTCAATGCAGTAATGTTCACCCGCACTCTTCCCGAGACCACGCAAGTGCTCGAGGCCAGCGGTGAGAAGCTGGAGGTCCAGGTCGACAACCCAGCCAACGTCGCCAGTGTCAGTTGGACGCACTCCAAGCCCGACGAGGAGGGCGAGTACGGAGACGAAGTCGAGGTCAAGTTCGACGGCGTCCGCGTGACGCAGGAGGACTCGGCAGAAACCGGCGTCTACGCCATCGTCTTTCAGGAGCTGGACATGGAGGACGACGGGAAGTACACTTGCATTGTCACGGACTTGAAAGGCGAAGTGACGCAAGTCGAGGGTGATCTTGTGATCGAGCCCCTCCCCGCCACCGCCCGTAATCTAATCGCAAAGAAGGAGCACAAGGCAGACACCCACCACTGAAGAACCTCATTTTGCCCCCTCTCTATGTCGCCATCTATTTCTTTCTCTCCCTATCTCTCTTTCTTTAGCTTACTTATCTTATTGAGGATCGCCTTTTTTGTTACATACTCCATTAGAGGAATACCACTCTCAACGTGTTGTGCCGAGTTTCTCTATCCCTCCAGTTCTCTTCTTAAATATATCTCTCTCTTTTTTACCTTTTCTTCTAGACCTTTTTCTATCTAACCCTCTATCCTCCTCCTCCTATTTCCCTCATCTCGATACAGGTGGATGTGCTTTAAAAACTGATAATCGTAGATGAGATGATTCGTCAAAAAAGGGCACTACTTTAAACAAATCATGTTCCAAACCAATGATGTACATGGCTACGTTGAGGGTCCCGAAATGGAAATTAAGATGGTATTGTAAATAGAGGGCTAGAAAACATTCATACCAAATGATTGTACAAAGAAATTTGCATACACTGTCTGGACGTAGTCGACATGTTTCACCTTTCGTCAACATGACAGAACAAAATAATCGAATCAACCGCAACAAAAACAACAACATCAGCATCAGGAAAAGTTTACATAACTGACCTTGTTTTGATTCTTCCAAATATTTCAGGTAACATTTGACTGGTCGCTAAACGGACCGTTACAAAAACGTAAGCTTATTATTGTGATGATTGTCAAGATTTATGTTAATATGTTTTACGTACGTAACACGTTAAAAGTTTGTTTTGTATGAACATTATGTGCTTTAGCCTTTAGCTGTAAGTGTGTGTCGTTAAACAAGTATTTAAATGTATTATCTTCACCATTTCTTCTCTTTTTTTACGGAAAATGATGTTCAACTACTCGAGATAAGAATATTTTGTACTCGTATTGCTAGATAAGAAAACAATTACACAATGCGACGCTGCGTGTTGCATTGCTTATACATATGCATATATTCATAATTATATGTTCTTTCTTATCATATTGGAATTTGATTAGTAACATTACAAGTCAACATAATAATGGCGAATAATTTTGTGCGCTTACATTAAACTAAAATAAATAACCCTCTACATATTGTCTGCTTAAATATTGTAGTCAATGCTACTAGATATTTTGAAATCACAAACACTTGCTACTTTTAAAATCTCAGATATCGAACATCTTCACGCATCTCATTTGCCTTTGTGTAAGAATTCAATATTACTAATTTGTTGGATGGTTTTCCTTCATTAAAATGTATTGTGAGATTATTACAAAATGAGTGAACCGTTACACGACTTTGCAATAATGTGGAATGGCTGTGAACTTTCTTTTTGGAATCTCATAATTCTTTTTGGAGTGTGTTTCTTGATTTTTTTAAAACTCGTACCTTGATATCAAGCTAGATGTTAATTGTAAGCTTTGGTGATCAATATATTTAATTGTAGTATCATAATTTTATTTACTTTCCCTGACGAAAACAAAAAGCATAATTATCATGATGATCAGATTGTTCTTACCATATCAAATATTTGTAGAAAAACATAACGCATGACTCACAGACTATATTTGATTAAAAAGTATTTGCTCATAAAAAGATTTATAAGCTTCAATGTTCATACGACCGCATGGTGGCGTATTGAACTTCAAACTAATGAACTGCTACTTACTCTAGTCTTGTCGAAAGAGCTATTCCATTTGAACTATTAATAGCAACTTAGATAAACTGTGATATAATAAACAGACTACATGTGTCATTTATGTATATACAATACGTATACATTTGTTCCTTATTACTGTGTTAATTTTCTACTTTTCTGATAAAAATCACACCTGCACACACCCACAAAAACACAAACAAACAAACATACACACACACATTCATGTACACTCAGACACACACATATAATACAGTTATATCTTAAAACTAACATAAACGCACACGCACCGAAGAATATTTACAAATACATGCATTTTATGCCCATAAACACATATAAATTATAAATTCAAAGAAACAGACACACACACAAACAAACAACTACTGAATGGTTAGATGATTAACGTAAATTTTGCCTGATATGATTGCTTGGCTGGTGATTGATTGATTGATTGATTGATTGATTGATTGATTGATCGATATTTTTGATTGGTTGATTGGTTGATTGATTTGTTGATTGAATGATTGATTTGTTGATTGAATGATTGATTGATTGATTAATTGATTGATTGATTAATTGGATGGTTAGATTATTACCGTACCTGTTGCTTGATATGATTGCTTGGCTGGTGATTGATTGAATGGTTTGTTGATTCGTTAATTAATCGATCTATCGATTAATTTGTGATTGATTGATTGATTGATTGATTTATTGACTGATTTGTTGGTACATTGATTGTATGGTTGATTGATACATTGATTTATTGGTACATAGATAGAATATATAAATATAAAATAAATATGAAATATTAAATAATTGATTGATCGATTAATCGTTAGACTCAATGAATGATTGACCGATTAATTATTATATTGATTGATTGATTTATTGATTAGTTGATTAACCTGTTCCCTTCGAGATTCTCATATCCCCATAGAATTGTACATAGCCCACTCGGTTCCCGTAAGCAAAGGTTAAAGGGATAGTTGAGTTTTGGTATAGAGGGCGCTACACATAATAATTTGTTTGTGAGATAATGAAAAACTGAGTGTCAAATTTGAGTATAATATTTTAATGACAGAATAAACTTTATTTCATCAAAATCCGTTCAGAAACGGCTGAAATATACATAAACGTAACCATTTGTAATAAATGTGGGGCCCCACAATTATTCAATAATTTTGAACCAACCGTAATTTTTTTTTTTTAATGCTTCCTCTTTTCAAAAAATTTCTAATTAAGTTTTTTAATAGTTGTGGATTATCTCTCTATCTAATCACTATTTTTACAAACCATCACATGCACAATATTTTATTTAAAATGGTTGAAACCAATGAGTTTTTAGAGAGCGCCTCTTGAGTTTGAACGGCTCTTTTTTTTTGTTAATGATAACAGGCTTTTTACTTAGTCGTTTGTAATTTTGCATTCCTTTTGAGCATGGTGGAGTTATAACTATTAGTTTGTAATGTAATGGTGCAGGTTTTGGTTACTAAAATTCAGTTTGACCAAAACTGTACTCTCTTTACCAGAACTCAACTATCCCTTTAATTGACTGACTGACTGGCTGATTTATAGACTGATTGATTACTTGATTGGTTGATTAATTTTCATCCCACCCGACGAGTTACGATTTGTTTTTCACTACCGGATCATATATTTAAAAGCACATCGTTAAAAAATAATAATAATGTGACATTTTACAAATATAAAATTTTTGGTTAACTTTTCATCAACTTTTCAAACGAAAGAGATGTGTACAACACACGTGTCAGTGTATCAAATTATGTTACCACTTTTACAAACTTGACCAATATGAATTATAACCTTCTACTTCTTCTCTTGTATGTCCAACGCCGCAATGTTTGAGCCCACACTATCGGAGATGTATTAATTGTTTGCTTTGTTTAACTGAATTGTTTTTATATTGTCCTTGTTTTGGATATAGTTATTTCATTTTCATTTTCATTTCAATCATTTTATTTCCAAACTTTAAATCAAAAAATACAAAATACAAGTTCATATACATAATATGATCATACAATTAAAATATCATAAACATAGAAAGTAAGATTTAAGTCATGTAATATGAAATTGAAGTAAAATGTATAGACATAATATAAGGAAATACGGAATGCCCGCAAAGCTCGGAGAGCTTGAAAATGGGTCATCCCAGGTGAAAATGGTAAGATAGTAGGCTTATACATCACTTGTCTGTTAACTTTATTTATTACATGAAAAAGAAAGAAGAAAAAACACCTAGTCCTATATAACTAAATAACTAGAATAACTAGCACCCCCGCTTACACCCACCCTTCCCGTAGTGACTATGTATCAATTGAGGTTGACCAGGATGAAAACATACTGGGGGTAAATGTAAATATACAATATCAAATATAAACAATTTAATACTGCTAATGGCAATTAATTCCACTCGCCTGTAGTTTGAGATATAAATTAGTATTCGTAGCAATCCCTACTGCTTAAAGGGACAGGCCCTCTTTTACGAAACGTCTTAACAGTTTCCAGTTGACGGATGGGGATGAATGTAACACACACAATACAAATCAGATCGAACAGCCCTGTAATTTGGATTCATACGAATAAAAAACGAATGCGTCCCTCAATCAAACTATATATCGGTCAATAAAGGATTTTAATTGATTTAGCATTATATTACAACAATATTGTACTTATTCTTGTAAAGGTATTGTGAAGCCGACATTTGTAAAGGTATGTCACGGAAAAAGATCTAACAAATGAAGAATATATAATTACATGTAGTCAGTTTAAAGGGACTTAGTAACATTGTCCAAATCCTCAAAATAAAAATTTCATTCTAGCGGTTCCCTCATACCATGTTGTATTCGTATTAACAATAAAATCATGGGACAGGTTTTGGTTTTTCAAATTTCCCTTTCGTTACAAAGATATGTATGATTGAAGTATTCAGATAAGAAAAACTCCGGGCGTGTTTTTCTTCCGTGTACAAAGTGAGTGCAGTGAGTTACTGAATATCAATTTGCATTTCCGCTCATTACTTGGCCATACAATGTCCATTTGACTTGAAATTTTCACACAATACCCTGTGGACATATGAGATAACAACAATATACATTGCATCAACCATTCATCACTTTTTGCACATGTCAACAAAGTTACTAGATCCCTTTAAGCGAGGCTTTGTTATTTTGTTTAGTAACCGCTCACCCATTGTTATTTATGTGCGGGTCACGTAGCTAGCGCGAGTCACATAGGGGTCACGCATAGCGCTGTGGCACTCCGTGGTATCCGTGAGCGAAGTTTCTCGACGGGTGAATATACGTATACTGCACAATTAACCGTTGGACGATGGTTTATTAGATTTAGGTCTATAACTCCACGAAAAAGAGATTTCAAGCCCTAATTTTTTCAGGCATGCTATTAAATTTTATTTTCTTTCATATAAGACAATAACCTCGCAACTTTTGAAATTTGTCTTTAATATCCTACATAAGTTTGTATTGATATAAAACGCTCAAATGAGAATGCGAGTATAACCATGACAATCGAAATATGTTAATTTTAATTTTGATTAAAATATTATTATAATATCACTAATATGATGTCGTTAGTATTTTACGCTGATGATGGCCAAACAGGCTAGGATGTTAAAATAGTATGAATGATGATGATGATGATGATGATGATGATGATGATGATATTGATGATGCTGATGGTGTTGGTGATGATGGTGATGACGATGATGATGATGATGATGATATGATGGTGATGGTGGTGACGATGATGAAGATGATAATGGTTGTGGTGATGTTTCTGTCTTTGATAATTATGATAATAGTAGTATTAATAGCTACATAGATAATAAGAAGAAAAGTAATACAAGTAAAATAAATATATTGTTTGTAAAATGATAACGAATTATCGTCATGCATGCAGTAAGGATCAAATAGCAAAATATTATCAAAATAACATCAGGGTCAATAGATCTAAAATTCAAGAAAATAAAACTAACTTTATAATAACTTATATCGCTTACAACTATTATAAATAATATTTCATAATACTTTGTAGATGTATATATAGGAAACATTTTTGAAACTATATGGTTATCATGCATCATATACATGTAACTTTATGCATGTATATATTTAAAGGGGTAGTTTAGTTTTGGTAGAGAGGGCGCTGCACATCACAATTTTTTTGTGAGGTAATTAAAAACCGAGTGTCAATTTTGAGAGAACATGCAATTTTAATGGCAGAATAAACTTTATTTGGTCAAAATCGACCCAGAAATGGATGAAATATCAATAAATATACTGATCTTATAATTATTTGGGGCCCAAATAATTAGATGGTTTTTTCAAAAAATTACAAAAATGCTTGCACTTTTTCAAAAATTTTCAAAAGCCTTTTTTAAATAGTTGTTGATGATCTCTCTATTTAATTATTGTTTCAATAAAACATCACATGCATAATTTTGTATGAAAATGGTTGAAACTAATGCCTTTTTAGGAAGCGCCCTCTTGTGTTTTAATGGCTCTTTTTAAAAAATGATAACGGGCTTTTTACTTAGTCGTTTGTAACTTTGTATAACTTTCGAGCATGGTGGAGTTATAACTAGTAGTTTATAATGTTACTGTCCAGGTTTGGTTACTAAAGTTCAGCCTTACGAAAACTGTACTACCCCTTTAAGCATCATAATAATCATCATCAATTCTCAATTACAAGCCAATCAATTTACATAAATATATATTATAAACATACGCAATGATCGTGTAAACATTTCACCTACAGTAATTAGTACAATCTTCATTCATATATCACATTATTAAAACATTAATAGCAGTGCACGTAGGCATTATCATACTACTAATAACCGCGAGTACACGTGTTGTTCGTGTATTCAGTGTGCAAGAAAATGGCATGGACGTAATGTAATGGTTGGCCCCACTTACCCATGACCCCTTGGGGAAAAAGAGACGGTGAGGGGTCACCCCTCCAACCCCACAATAACTCAGAGTGAATTACAATCACACGAACATACAGTCACGACGGCGTGCATTAGTTCAACGTCCTATCCGCCCTCCCGCGTTTTTCTATAGTGGTGGTACCCCCGTTCCGCGCTGCCCGTCTAATTCCCTTCACGCTCCGGACGCTCCACGCAGCGGGAACGGAGCGAGATCGCCGAGCGCGCGCATTGGTTGGAAGTGAACCCGCTCATTACCATAAATGGACATGAATTCTTTTCATACCAGAGGTTCAGGGATCGCCTTTCAACACAGATTGTTGCGCTTGGCTCTACGCGTGTTTGTGTGTTTTGGCAAGGCGTTCAAAATGAGTCTTGGAATTCAATTAATGGAGAAAAAAAATAATATTCAGGCCTGCAATAAAGAAAAACTTTCCTTGGAAGCACGTTAGTAATATTCGTGTAAAGAATATACATGTGTATACTTTTGCTATCTTCAGTTTCATGTATTTATTATAAAGAAGTTATAAATTAGTAAATTAATCTGATAATTGCAGCTAGTTTAATTGCTATAATGTGTTTACCCTTTCAATGAATAAGTAAAATATTTGCATAACAGTGTGACAATGGCTAAACAAATCAATCATAAGTAAAACTGTTTCTTATTCACGATGAAACTTCTTGTAAATCGCATCATTCAAAATTGGTAAAAATCACATGGTTGAAGCATTAAAGAAGCCATTTCAACTGTCAACTTATAGCTAGTTTCGGGTTCAATATATTTGCATGGGATACGAAAACCACTCTATACATGCAAGGCACCAATCATAACTGTCAATCAACTGCTGTGCTAAAGACATTACATAAGTCAAGTCTGGCTGACTATAATACACGAATTTCACTCACAGACACACGGACGCGCACACACGCACTCACCTACACACACACACACACACACACATACACTCATATGCACAAGTACAACACAGCAACATGCATAACCAGATTCAAACATACACACATGCGCACACACGAACACACACACACGCACAAAGTTCGCGAATAGAGCGGAACGTTCTGGCTCTACGCACGGTCTATAGCCTACCAGCCATCTTAGCTCCTCCCATCACGCTCAGCTGAGCAGTGCATTGTGGGATCGCCCCTATCTGTACTGCCTTGGATCTGTGGATAGCGAGTGCAGGCGACTATCTCAGTCGAAGCTTGGGGACGTATCTTCGACTAAAGCCCATCGATTGCAACTGCTTCTTTTCCCTATTTTCCGGTAAGCAAAACTCTCTTTTTATCGCACTTTCTCATCATTTCTGCGTGCCGTTTTCGATTTGGGTAATTTTCTTGTGTCGCGATTCGGCGAATTCGGCGGGAAATAACTTGTTAAATGTGACGAAAATTGGCGAATTGTGAGTGGTGGCGCGATCGATAGTATAGGATGGACGATTCCCGGGTTTCTGTGTTCGCTACTCTACATGGAATGCGAGGAATGCTTCCCGCCAGAAACCATATATCTCCGTGGTCAAAACGTCAACTGCATGGTCAGGAAAAACAAAATCTCGGCCTAGTTCAGAAACAACCGTCAAATCGCCTTTGTTTTGCTTTTGCTGCAGCAATTATAAGTTATTGTTATTTATGAATCAATGCTTTATTTGAACGTGTCAACAGAAGTGTTAGTATAAATATACATATCCCAAGTGCTATGGATGAAACAAAATAAGTATGTGTGATATATATTTGCAGCACCAAAGCGTAAAATATGGTGGACCGATTTTACTTCACCGCCAAATTATCAACTATACGTCAAATAATTTCCGATTGAATAATGAGGAGAGTTCCGTTTAATTTGTAATGTTTAATTTGTATTAAGCGCCATTTTTAATCACCTCTTGCCGTTTCTTTTGTTTTTTGATAGATTAATTGACAACATACTCCATCCGTTGCAATATAATACGTTGGTAATTTGACACCACAAATGCAACCGCGACTCACCCCTCCATAACGCCCACGCATCTCACTTTACTTTAAGAAAATCACACGTTTACTTTATTTTGTATTATTTATATTATACACGTTTGCTGATTTCGTGTTTCGTTTATTCGTTTGCTTTTCCTGTGTGTGATTCTGGATTATCTTTGAATAACCAGCCATATCCCACATCTTAATTATCATGTCCCTACGTTTCTGGCTTCTCTTATTTTCACTTCCCCTTTCGAATTTAATTTTTTTTATTTAAACAAAGATTCTTGCTGGTTCTTTAATATTTAAGCTTCTTAAAGGAACGGCCTACAATTTAGTATTTTCAATTTCTGTTCCTGTTTTAGGTTTACGTTTTCATACATCTAGATTGGGATTTTATTTTTTCTCAGTGAACATTATCCAATTTTTGGTAACCTTAATGCATGTGAATCTATTAGCTAATTAAATTTGACTTATACATTTCAGCTGTTAAGATGCACACTAGCAGCACTACTGTTTTGTTCTCTTTTTTTTAGTCGCTTATACGGATAAATATTGCACTGTATTTTAATTCCGAATGCGTGAAACGGACGTTGAATTTGTTTACTTCGAGTGCGTATCATCCGTATGTATTTGCTTTCGCACGTCTGTCGGTTCGTTTATTTGCATTTGGGGTTAGCTTCCTTATTAGAGATAACACAAGTCGGTCTTAATCTGACCTTAAATATACATGTTTGCAAAATGTCTACAAATATGTCTGATTCCCTTATTTATTTAAATGATTTACATTTTTAAAAAGCACCAACCATTGCACTTGGAGTTATAGTTAATGACATGTGTATAATGCGTATACATCAGCGCGCGCGTGTTTGTGTGTGTGTGTGTGTTTATGTGTATATGTTTGTGCGTGTGCGTGTGTGTGTATGGTATGTAAAACTGTACCTTTTGCTCTGATTGTTTTTGTTTTGCTTTATAATTGAATATACATTATTCTTGAGCAAACATTTTACAAATAAATAGTATGTGAATTAGAAAACAAATGTGTAAATATAATTTCGGAAGTTAATGTGAGATTATACATACAATAGTATTTGTTCTCTTTTACAAGCAATATACTCATGTATTGCATCCTTGATTCTTAGAAATAATTAAACTACTTATTTTGAACATTTTATTTTAGAGATATGATTTACTGTTTTATTTCATGTATTTATAAACTGTAATGAATATAAATTATGCCTTATATTTCCATTGTTTAACATATTATATTATCTAATATATTGTTGACATTTTTAAGCGACAACTTGTTTGTTAATAATCCACTTTCGCATTTTAATTAATTAAAACAATATATTAGTGTAAATACAACCAATCTAATTAACACAATACATTTTTAAATAGATTTTAAATATTTGTATAGTCATTATAATACGCGCTAAATAATTAAAACTGTGTGAAAGATGAAAATACCTCGAATTAAATAAAGTAAGCCTCATGGCAATATCATTACTTAAATCATCCTGTTAAATGCCAGATGAAAAATATGAAAACACAAGTGACAGTTTCTATTAAACAAACCCATCAAGAGTAGCGGGGCTGTGACGCAAAAGCTGTTAAGGGTGTACGCGCCCAGTTTTCATTGGCTGATTGGGTTTGAATTTGAACAATCAGGAATTTCATTTCCACAGGAATTAGCGCGGGATGTAACTCGATGCTTTTCAAATAATACAGTGCTTCGAATTTTAAAGTTTTCCTTTACTTTTTTTGTCAAATTCGACCAAAATTATTTGGAGCTTTCACACTTGTCTTGTAGCTTGTTGTTTGGCTCATGGTAACAGACGAATACATTGGGTTTTTATTTTTATCAAATGTCTTTCTAAATATGGAGGTATTTATGATTATATTGAAAATCGTTCCAAAACACTTTTATATTGTTTTCTTAATCAATGGGCAGTAGGTGAAACAAATCTGACAAATTGTTCACTAGGTTAAACATTGTTATTTTCTATGAAACGTTCACATATCATTCAAAGTAATCATCCAATGATATTGGTATATTATTGAATTCTTAAAAATCACTTTTTGAAATATCTTATAAAGTTAAAGGGGTAGTTTAGTTTTGGTAAGGCTGAACTTTAGTAGCCAAAACCTGCACAGTTACATTATAAACTAATAGTAATAACTCCACCATGCTCGAAAGATATACAAAATTACAAACGACTAAGTAAAAAGCCTGTTATCATTCAAAAAGAGCTATTAAAACACAAGAGGGCGCTTTTTAAAAAGGCATTGGTTTCCACCATTTTTCATACAAAATTATGCATGTGATGTTTTATTGATATAATGATTAAATAGCGAGTTCATCAACAACTATTTTAAAAACGCTTTTGAAAATTTTTGAAAAAGTGCAAGCATTTTAAATTTTTTTTCCAAAAATCATCTAATTATTTGGGCCCCAAATAATTATAAGATCAGATATATTTATTAATATTTCAGCCGTTTCTGGGTCGATTTTGACCACATAAAGTTTATTCTGCCATTAAAATTGTATGTTCTCTCAAATTCGACACTCAGTTTTGCATTACCTCACAAAAAAATTGTGATGTGCAGCGCCCTCTCTACCAAAACTAAACTACCCCTTTAATGGATCCCTTTAAAGTGTGCTGCTGAGTGGTATGAAGATAAAAGTATATACATCTATGCCCCATGCACGATGTGTTTGGATGGGTCCAAAGGAATTCCCGGTATGCATTCGATCTAAATTTTCTTAATCAGTGGATCGGGTAATAAATGTCAAATTGCATAACCATGCACATGATAAGATTAACCCGCTCAAGACTGTTTGATTAATGTATAACATGCTATTTATTAAAGCCCATAGCCCAAGTATGCTTGTGACCAATCTTAAACGGGTTAGCACACGTTGTATGCAATATAAATGACTATATGATTTGTATCCGTGTAGAATGATTTAGACATTATATAATGTATTTAGAAAATGTGATTTATTGGAAGGATAGTTCAAGACGTTTATTGTACATGTAGCAACAAAATAGTGTATAATTCATTATCTTTACTTTAAAATTGTTTTTTGATTATCAGTAAGTCGATTGGTAATCTACTTTTGTATACTTAGTATTATTAACTTAAACGAGGCATATTAATAATTGTGTTCTTTGTAATGCTTGTGTGTATGTTTAATATGATTATCTACTTGTGTGTGTATGTGTGTGTGTGTGTGTGTGTGTGTGTGTGTGTGTGTGTGTGTGTGTGTGTGTGTGTGTGTGTGTGTGTGTTATTGTATACGTATACAGTACATACACTTTATGTTTACAAAGTGAGGACTCGCGGCTCGGCTTACAGTACCTAGAGACAAATAGCCCTGGCGTCACCACTCTCTAGTGACGTCATACAGGCGTTTCCATTAGTTGACAAATGATCTTCCGTTTATTACTCCACGGGGGTGTCTCGTGCATGGGCCTACGGGGAAAAAATATCTGCTAGCCATGTCTTGCCTGAAAAGCGTGTCCTGTTTTTTTTTCTTCTGCTTTGTGAACCCCTAAATGTGGTCCTCACAACATATATCATGTATAGTTTGCTCAACATTTACCAAAATAGTGGGTTATATTTGCCCGAATAAGAATTGTCTGGCCTACAGCCCAAGCCCATCCCCATATCACAGCCTCGTCCATTATGGACCCGTGCATGCGGGCGTGCACAGTGCGTGCGCTAATCAGCGTTATTGTTTAAAATTTTTACTCTGACGTAGGAGTTTACATTTCTCCACTGGAGTATTGCGTTCGCGCACGTGCGTGCGCCGCTGTTGCTAATAAACACTATTTGGGCTGAGTGATAGTCTTATAGGGAACATGTTTCCCTTCAAGTGGGACTTAGCTTATAGCCCTGACAACTGGAATGTCCTCCTCTTGTAGAACAGGATGAAGAAAACATACTTTCTTATTTCTCTCTCGAGTTATTTTCCACACATTTCCAGTCTAATGAACCATCTTCTAACTTTTACTAATCCCACTCTATAAAGTTATCACACATCGGGATATCATATTGGTTGCAACAACAAAATACTGGTAATTTTTGTTTTATATTAGGTTGTATTTTGGTCAGAAGATAATCGCCTTCGATACGGTTTGAGTCGATCGTCACTGCTGATAAAAGTACACAATGATTTACTAGTTTACTTCATTGAAATACATCTCGGTAACATCTCCCCCAAACTTGTTCTACCGCTTATGCATTTAGACTTAATTCAGCTGTTCGACCTACATATCAAAACGGGTCACGAAAACAACATGAGTTCGTATGAAGGCTCCTGACCTATAAGGTATTGTATGCATTGCTGACACCGTTTCGTACAACCAAATTTCCAATGTAATATGATAAATATGATATGACAAAGACTCAAAACACAAAAGTCCATATTGAGTTATAAAGAAGGTCTAATCCCCTCTGTGTATGTCTAATGACATACATTCCAACATTATGAATGGGGAAAGAAACGAATGCATTCCATTTATCAATTTATCCATTTTAAAAGGTTACCTATAACTATATCGCAGCAAAATGATTATTCTATAAACAAATTAAGCCCACGCGAACCACATCAATTATTTTGTTAATCTTTAACATCAAATCAAGTTTTGTTTATTTAGTTTGGAATAGAATATGGTTCCACACAATAACGTACAGTAATCTATGGTAGATGTGAACGGTGTACTTTGCATCGCGCGAGAACATGTATGGAAAGCCGTAGGGGAAAAAACATTTAGCAGCTACATTCCTTGATTGCGGTCCTGAAGATAAAAATTGTCTTTATTACAGTACTTGGGTTTGTATGATTGGTGTATTAGATTTCGACAAGGGAACATTGTCCAACATTATCGGATGATTACAGAGATTGTCATTATGTATTTGTTTCAATAGTTTCTTTCTACTTTTTTTTTGCTGCTGCAGTCCATTTCAATATGACATCTCTACATGAAATTATCTTCGAGATATTTCAAAAGCCACTTTAATTAAAAGGCAGTATAGACTTCAACCATATGACGTCAATACATCAAGGTAACGGAGTGGATAACTCCTTCATTAAATTTAGAATCACATCTATACACGCGTCCTTCTTCGCATACTTGCGGTTTGTGCGTGTATTCCTGCGGTCTGTTGCTTATCATGCCCGAGGACGAGCAGGAGACATTCCGAGACTCACGCACGAGTCTGTTTCATACGGTTTAACCCTTTCACCAGGACGTCACGACATAATTTAGTAACTACAAAATAATATAATGTGTCCTTTGCAATAATTCGGATCTTGCATCGCATTACAACTGGTTTTGTGTGTACTTGAACCCTTTCATCCGCTTGCCGAGGCTTTCATATATCGGGGAAGATGAGATCCGTAATTATTGCGCTGTAGTATCGCATCGCGCCACGCACAACGCGTGTAAGCTTAATGAAGTAATGATACCTCTGACGTCACAGACAGAATACCCGACCAGCAATGATTGATGGATCACATTGCGCATGGCGGGTTCAAAGAAAGAAATTCAGCGGCGTTGTTATGATGGATGATGGTAATGACGGAAACGAGGTTTACCAGCTGTCTCTAGGCTGATGTCCTCTCAACGGGACGTTATTGTCAAACTCAAGACTCCTTTCTTTCCTTCCTTCTTTCTCTCCTACGACAACAGACATTTCCACTACGCCTCTCTAAAGATCCTTATAAAACGCGGACTGTTCTGGAACTTTGTCGGCGTTTCCTTGCATTCAATTCAACTTCTTGCACCCTTTTTGGATATAGTAGCACGACTTTGTGGACTCTTCGCTAATTCAACGATTTCCATCGTATAACTTGTTTGTTTAGCACAAAACAGTGAGTGTTTTCAAGCGAATGGTGGCGCCTCATTTAGTGAATGTTTCGATGGACTTTATTTTATGAATGGATTCCTACTTCATTCGGCGCCTTTCGGATTACGGGTCGTTTTTTACTTCAAAATCATGTCAAGATAAGCGATATAATAGGATATGGCTTCAACTACACGACACATGTCCACCAATTCCACTTCCTTATTGAGAAACTTTGAGATATTTTGAGATGTAGCAATTTTTTTGTAATATTTGTCTTGGATCAAACTAATAAGAAAGAGTGCTTGTTTTGGAATAATTATGTATATAAAAATGTTCTATCTAAGGCAGCGATGCAAACATGTACAGGATGTTTAACGGAATTATTTCGGAATCTAATTATCGTTTTCATTTACCCTTGATTTAAAATCGTAAGAATTTAGAGGAAATATCGACTTTAAAACATATTAACAGATTATTTTTTGTTTTACATTTTCTCTTTACACCTTTTACAGGAGTAAGAACAAGTCAATATGCCCGCTGGTGAGTACAATTCATTTTTAAAACCTTTTGTTTGACCTTCGATCATCTTGGGGGTGGGGGGGGGGGGGCACGGACAATTTGGTACGTGCCCCCCCCCCCCCCCCCCCCCCCCAGTAGCTACGCCCCTGGAAGTGGGATAAGAGGAGTAATCAGTAAAACTTTCAGGAGAAAGCAGTGGCATCAGTATGGGGGGGGGGCGCACGGGGGACATTCCCAATTATTTAACCAAAATAATAACATACATGAGTTGAAATTCATGAGACAATAAAGAAATACATACCGTAGAGTAAGCCCCAATAATTTGCGTTTCCCTATCAGTCCCACCACGCTACGCAACTGGAGCAAGGAACGGACAAGAAATAAGATAGTTATGACCGTTTGACCAAATAATATTAAACCGAACTTGCAATTTCGTTTCAAATTTCCCGCCATCTGTCATGTGACTGTGACGTCATTTTGGACTACATCATCCATTATGTCTCGCACATGACCACCCTGAACATTCTGTTTCACTGGATAAACATATACAGATTAATATCTAAAGAATGTAAAACACGACGTTGTTGTTTTATAAAAGGATTTATATATTATTACACACTGTGTTTCACAGTGTGTACCACAGTGTGAACACACCGTGTTTCACAGTGTGGACCACAGTGTGAACACACCGTGACGACACTGTAAAATTGCTGAGATACACAATGTGAGCGCATTATTTTACACACTGTAAACGGAGGCAATTTCAAACTGGCGAGTGGCGACAGTGCGCAAACAGTGTGGTCACAGTATGTTCACAGTGTGTTCACAGTGTGAGTTGGTTTTCACATTGTTAACACGCTCTAATTTAACACTGTGATCCTCACTGTGAAACACACTGTATGTACACTGTGGCGCACTGTGTTCTTTCCGGTATCAGTTCACTTGAATAAGGGCCTGTGTTTGTAAAAATGTTATTTGAAGTCCGTTTAATTATGTGCATGATTGCACGTTCATCATAAAACACTGCGTGTTTACCGGACATCGATGCCTGTTCGCTGTACATGATTGCGTGTCCAGTGTACTTGTTTTCGTGTTTAACGTACCATGGTTGCGTGTTCGTTGCACATGATTGCGTGTTAACCACACAAGAATGCATGTTTGTTGTACATGCGTGCCCAGTGTACTCGTTTGTGTGTAACCATACATGGCTGCGTGTTCGTTGTACATGACTGCGTGTTTACCGAACATGGTTGCGTGTTCGCTGAACATGATCGCGAGTATTACATTCATGATTGAGTGTTCGTTGTACATGGATGCGTGTTATACATAAATATAGTTACATAATATTTAGATGTTCATCCTACAAATGTGATATGGGTGTCCACCATGCCAAATTGATAATATTATGCGTTCACTGTCCATGGCTGTATTCTCTATACACATGACTGCAAATTGTACGTGAATTCGTAAAAACAGTGTTTCCGCAAAGTTGTGTTTGCTTTACGTGATTGCATGTGCGTTGTCAATGCATGTTCGTCTCATACATCTGCGCATTCTTTTCCGTTTTACAGAGGCCCCAGATCCCCCGGCAAATAAGCCCTTCGCTGCCAAGACCACGGGAGACACCATTAACTTGGTGTGGCCCGGTACCACCTATGATGGCGGCAGCATCGTCACAGGTTACACGGTGGAGATAAGCGAAGACGGCGGAAAGAAATGGAAGGTGCTCGCCAAGAATGTGTTCAGCACCAGCTTCACCTGCGAGAAGCTGAGCGACAAGAAAAAGTACCACTTCCGGGTCTATTGTATCAACGCTATTGGCAAGTCCAAGCCAAGCACCGTGTCCGAACCAATCCAACCACAAGAACCTGCCGGTGAGTATTATTTTCCCTCGCGGCGTACCATAGATAAACATTCCCAATGTTTGCCTTTCCCGCTGTTGATATAAAGTCCAAGCCCAGCGCCATGTCAAATTCAATCGAATAACCGGTCGGTGAGTAGTGTTGTCCCTTGCGGCTTGCCATAGTTAAATTTTGCCAATGTTTACGTCGAAATCGTACGATCGAAAAACTAATGATTGTTAAACAATGTAAACACGGGAAAAGTGTAGTTCGTCTCAACAAATGTCAAAATAAAAATTTCGTAGATAGATTCGGTGAGTACGTTATCCTCCATCTACATACATTTGGTCAAAGTTTCATTTTGCCTACTAGCGACATCGTAATTTAAAGTTTTACGATTATAGATTAGGTTAAGGTTAAACTTGAGGGGTGGGGTCAAGTTTGACGTTTGAGAAATTACAGATTCAGCTATCATCTGCACGGTATAATACATTAACTGATAGGGGGTGAGGCCATTTGCACGAATATCAAAGTATTTTAATTTCTCCTCAAAATTTTGCTCGAAGATTAAAGATAGAAACCAAAAAAAATATTACATTATATGTCAATTTTTTTTCCCTCGAAAAGTAGATGGTTTTGTGACTTTTGTCCGATTGTGACGTTCCTCTCGGGGAAGAGGAGGAAGGGGTGCGGTGGGAATTTTGTAAATCCTCCTGCCTCTTGATGTAATTCTCTCATTAAACCCATAATCTCCATGATATGTTTGAATAATGAAACGCTGGGTTCCCATCGACAATGGGTTAATTGGGACTACCACGCAAACAAAAAAACAGGCTTATATTATGTTTGGTACCGTTGTTTTATATTAATACATGTCCAACATTTTGCAAAGAGTTGTGTAATTCATAAACACTGCAATTAATCACCGTAAGCGCAAAAGTTTGTGAGGTGCCTCAATTATATACACGCGTAAGATTGGAGATAACCGAACGTGTAGTATGTCCTATAGACAACACTTCTGCAGACCCCATGAACACATGATTCAGTATGGTGATGAGTTTTCAAATTATAGAATTTGTCTGGAAACATATTTGTCCGAACTTTTTGGTGGAATTGACTACTAAAACTATTATTGTTTTATGTCTAAGAATATGATTACGGGGGGTGTTGGTTTCCTTAAGAGTTTGACATAAGCATACCCTGGTGTACACGATGGGGAGTCAATGAAAATAATCTTGACAATATGGCAAAGGATAACAAACATTTACCAACAGATGAAAAGAGTTAATCAGATGAGGATAAAATAATACACCAGTAGATGACAACTGATGTGCCATGTGTTTCCTTCGAAATCTGCAAATTAGTGATTGCGCCACGGCAGTCATCGCCCGTCTGGCCTTAATCCGTTTGTTTGTTCAACCCTCACATCTTAAAGGAATCTAGACACTTTGTGGACAAATAGGAAAAGGTGATAAAATTCCATTGTAAATTGAACGTCATATGACCGAGTAATGAGTACAGATGCAAAGTGATATTCACTAATTCATTGCATTAACACGATACAAATTCTCCACTAGTAAATTTCAAATCCCACCACTTCAATCATACATATATTTGTAACGAAAGATAATGTTAGAAACCGAAACGTGTGCCATGCTTTTGATTGTAATACTATTTTTTTGTATACAATGTATACTAGCTCCCTTTAATGGTCATATTGGTCTTGTCCTCACTTAAAGTGTACTTCAGATTCGTCAAATCAGATGCGCGGCGCCATCTTAAGTACACGTTGCGCACGGTGCGTGATGCACGTTACCTCAGTGTCATGCGGTACGCGCAAACTGGCCCAGTTCAAAATGGCGACCCGCTGTGTAGCATCCCCACGCTTGATGCCCTTTAACCCGTAGTAGACTGAGACTTTGCTACGATACACATTCTCTCAAGACATAGGCCCGAGTTTTGGAATTCCGTCCTTAGGGGGCCACTTTAACTCATGCAGATTCGTTTCACATTAGATCCCGCATACTGCAAATTAAATGTCAGTCATTTATCTACATCATATTTTAGTTGTCTTGCATTAGTGCAATGGGAATAATATGGTGGCGTCCTTCATAAACCGGGAAGACTGACAACACTACGCTTTTAAGGCCTTCTAAAATAGAATTGGTATCCGCTACATGACATGTTTTCTTGCTATTAAACGCAATCATTCACTTTGGACAATCACACATGGTTCACATTTACTGTGATCTAACAGAACAAGTTCATCACTTGCCCACCAAAAGAAAAACATAGTAAAGAAATAAAGTTGATTGCAGCTTAATTGTAATAAGAACAAAGTAATCTTTTTCGTACAGAGTAATTTTAGCTAAAATAATCCTGTAAATACAACAGCACAGATATTATATTTATCGTATTAGTTTAAGTAATGTACTTTAGCCTCTAAACTGTACTTTGGGCGCCTTTGAATGTTTGACACAGACAAATGGCGCCATACACATAAACACATAATACAATTAATGTGGATTATCACCATCATCGACTATGCTCAATATTTCAATTCAATTTCAATTTCATTTATTGGTCCAAATTCGGATATTTTGGTTGTACACATGCACTGACATAAAATACTTAATTTGAACATACCTTTTGTTTAATGCAATAAAAACACAAATCACATAAACAGATGTACGTACTCTAACTTTACATGTATTTCCTTATAAACTAATAATATAAACTAATAATATAAAACTAATAATATAATCTATTAAACATAATAACTGCTATTCATTTCCCAATATTACCATACAAACCATACAAGTTTATTTAAAGCAAATCATAACAC